>JAVQJD010052131.1:0-16382 GCA_036023655.1 Nannoperca australis | reverse complement strand
CCCCCCCCCCCCCCCCCCCCCCCCCCCCCCCCCCCCCCCCCCCCCCCCCCCCCCCCCCCCACCCGGGCGCCCCGTGACCGCTGCGGGGGTGGGAGGACAGGAAAGGAGGAGAGCAGAGGAAAGGGGGAAAGCAGAGGGAGGGAGAATTAGAGTGGGAGTAGTAAAGAAAAAGAGCAAAAGAAGAGGAGGTGGGTTGAGAGGGTAGGAGAGGTAGAGAGCACTCAGACGGCAACACTGATACGAGATCACTGGCAACTCTATTTTAAGGGCAATTCCCAGAACTGTGATACTGCATTACATAACTGCAGAGAGCCCATATTGTTTTTAGACACCATGCCAAAAATGATAAAAGGGAAGGTTCAAAAGGGCCCACATCTGAACAAGAGGAGACTTCAAGCCAAAGACGCCACCTTTTGAGTGGCGTGCCCCCTTCACACGCATGAAGCTGCGCGTCCTGCCGCAGACATGACATAAGCTTTACTACATTATGAAACCAGGTGAGAAACATCTGAACCAACATTGTGATGCACACGCTTCAGCATCCGCAGACACACATACATTCTTTGAGGCTACTCAGCAATGTTATCAAATTATTGCAACAATATTGACAATAACCAGAGGAAATTATATCCATAATCACCAAGGTCTGTTTAATAAAAAAAAAAAAAAAAGTTTTACATTCTGCAGGGAACCAGATAGGGCTGCAACTTAATCATTTTCCTAATCGATTAATCTGCGAAATACCTCTCGATTTGTCAAAACATAATTTGGTCTATAGCGCCAGAGTGAAAAATCCCACAAAACAAATATTTTCAATTTGCTGTTACCGAAGACAAAGAAAAACATCACATTTTCCCTTTTGAGAAGGCAAAGGCGGTGAGTTTTTGCACAAATGGTAACATTAGAAACAGCAAACAATCTACTATCAAAACTGTTGCAGATTAATCTCGTGTCGGTCGACTCGTAAATTAACCTGTTTCAGCTCTGAAACCACAATCACCAAGCTACAAACTCAAAAAGCGGTTTGAAAGCCTGACACAAAGTCATGTGCACACCCACTGCGACCATGACCTCTCTCAGCTCTATCACACATTTGGTTTTACAATTAGTTGTCAATCACATCAGTTGCTAATTTAGTTCCATCACCAGCCAAATAAGTAAAAGTACCAACTTGAGTACCAGCAATTTTGCACTAGGGAACCTGGTCAACTATTATCAGTGGTAACAGAATGAGCCCTGCAGAGGGGACAGAAATGGCTATTTCTAAAATTGGGAAATGATTGAATTTCCATAAAGGGAAAGAAAAATGTTAGTTTTTCATAGATTTAACTCACCCCCAGTGGACACAGGTGAGTTGAGGAAAGGTGAGGGTGAGCATGCATCAGGGATGGATGGCTACCGTGGGACTATTGGCATCATAAACCAGAAACCTACCGTATAATGAAGTTACATATATTCTATCTAGACGTATGAAAACAGAAAAAAAAACAGTACATAGAATTAGATATATTCTAGGCACCATCTACCTGCCTTCAAACACCAACTGATAATTAAAAAAAAAAAAAAAACTGATTCAATGCCACTAACAATTTCACAATCTCAAGCTAGCTCCACCGCTGGGTGACTAGTATGCGAGTTAAAAGGCCCTTTTGTAAAGGTTTTTAAAAATAAAATACACACTAATGTGAAGTTTACCGGGGGTTTCCATCTATAATATGACTGTGACATTTATGTGTGTTGGTTTGACAGATCCACCATCTTTCAAACATGCTGGGTGACAGCAAAGCTGCGCCGTAAACCCAACTAGCTAGCTAAGTAGCAGGGAAGCTAACTACCTCACGTTACTCCACTGACATTTCTGGTTGCAGCTCTACTACTCAATGCAGATATCACACATTACTTATCATTATCCCGGGTGCTGTTGAAATAAGAAACATAGGGAAGGATACACGTTAAGTCCAGGTCGAACCCATCCTCTTGGTATCTCCTTTTGTTCCGGCTGACCATTTCTTTTATAATCGCAGCCATTGTAGCAGGTGACAGGAGTCTTTATGTGGTAAATGATGAAAACAGGTTTTTCTAGTACTGGCTGTCTGGTCGTCTATGTCGCAGTCAGTGGGTCTGCTCTCGGTCGCAAGCAGCTCTCTGGATTTTGCAGGTCCTCGCAGAGACGTGCTAGCCAGCAGAACTAGCAGTGGCTGTCGGTAGGATTAGAAAGGCTTCCTCTGGATCATAAAGACGGGCCTTGCTCTGCTCCTCCGTGCAGGCCCGACTTTCCCAATCCTGCAATTCGTCGTGCAAATACCCCCGGATAAAATACATGCAGTTGTCCTCAGAACAACCTGTAGATGTCAGACACGATCCGAGCCGACGGCTCAATCGCAGCCGCTGCGATTGACAGCGAGAGGATAGAGAACTCACCGGTTCCCCAAACCCGTATGCAGTCACTCAGACGTAGCTAGCTCGCTAGCTAACTAGCTAGCTAGCGCAGCTAGCTAGCAACAATAGCTAATGCTACCTCCTTTTTCGATCCAAAAGCCTCCTAACGATTCAACATTGTCATCGACTGATTGCCAAGAACACATCTGAAAAAAAGTGACAGGCTCCACCTTAAATGTATATAGACTATACAAAGATCAGAAATCTGCACAGATTGATTTGACAGTTCCGTCCCGGGGAATCATCTTCTTTTCTCGTTCCTCTCGCTCCAGCTGAACTCTCAGGCTCCCATCATGGCCTCCACCGAAGGAAAAAAAGAAGGTAGAGCAGGCTTGGATTTTAGAACAAATATCCTACCGCCTTCACTATATAGTCCCACCGTTTAATTAAAACCAGCAAATGCAGTACTAACTAATATTGGTTCAACAATTAATATTAGATGCTGATATACAACTACTGAAATATGTAATTGTTTTAACCCGAAAAAGCGCTAGAACCGAGTTCTTTCGTGCTCATGGCGGAAGGATAAAGTGAGTCCGCATGCGACGCTCCCTTCTGTCAAAGTGATCACGTGTGACTGTAATTAGGGAAGTTTCCAACATAATGTCACTTTTAGCGGTTTAAACTGTCATTTCAGGCTACAGAAAATAAATCCTTGTAACCTATCAATCTATAAGGCGTTTATTATGTTTACAATGGAAAATTAATGTACTCTGCAGTATCTTCATTGCTTTCTTCATACAATGTCCTCACATCAATTCTAAATTATACCAACGTTGCTAATTGCATTGTTTAAAGACTGCATTACACGGTTGTTGTTAACATTGTTTTCATTTACGCACACTAGCAGTGAAAAATACAACACATTATGCATACTAAAATTAAAGATACACTCATAGCCTAAAGTTGGATGATAATATTTTCGAGAACGTTATTCTCATTAACACATTACAAGCAAAAAAGTCATCAAAAATGTTGACGATTAAGATGCAACCATAAAATATTATTTAAATATTCCTAAGTAAATTGTGGGGTGGCCTTTTACAGGGTTTGGATTGGAGTTGAAGCAATTTGTCATTTGCTGAATGCTGTCATTTAAGCATTTTGATTATCAATTAATCTTGTACATTTTTATCCTATACTGGTTCCAACTGCTCACATGTAAACATGTACTCATTTTTTTATTCCTTATGATAGTAATTTAAATATATTTGGTTTTTGATTGTTGGTTGAATAAAACAAGCAATGTGAAGATGTCACCTTGCCCTCTGGAAAATAGTGAAGGGAATATTTCCCTATTTTCTGACATGTTATAAACTAGTGATTAGCTGGAAAACTAATTGGCAGCTGCATTTCAACCACACCAGTAAAAATCACTGCGCATGACTCTGTTCTGCCTTTCAGAAAGTGGCTCTGGAGGGAGCACCCGTTGTTGTTACAGCCAAACAGCACCAGCCACAGAATGAGAGGGGCTTCGCATTAATCATCTTCACATCCATAATGCAAAATAATTGAGGACACAATCGCTCCTAACGAACTGTGTGTAAACATCAGTCTACATCTGGAACCTAGGGGGCCCCACTCGACCCACGTCCACGCAACGTGACAGCTGTGCAAACCATCCCAGATAAAATCTGTGATAACTAATTGACATTTTCATATTTAAATAAGCAGCCTTGCACACGGACCTTTATGCCAGTGCTGAACACCTGAGTGGACACAGGTAGTACATCACATTTTAGGGTGTTAAAGCAGGGTACGCCTATATTAATAAATATTAGGCCTTTAGGACACAAGATTTACAAACATAGCTGTCCTGGTCTCAGTCTTTCTCAGTATCATGACATGTTGGATGTTCAGTAGTTGGAGATTTTATAAAGTACCGTAGGTGCAGTTCAGCAGATTTAAATGGGGTTACCTGGAACATCGCAGATTAAATGATCTGATCCCGTGTGAGGCTAATTAGGAATCTGCTTCTTACAGGGGAGACTGGTTCTCCTCATAGAAGAACACTCGTCTCATAACAATGTAAGCCCTTACAGCTTAATGACTGGCAAAATTAATCGGCCCTTCAAGTTCTCTCAACCATCTCTTAAGTGTAATTTGAAAGCGTCTCAGGATCTCATTAATCTGTTATAAAAGATCTAGCTGGCAAAGCCAATCCAGAACCAAACCTGGTGTTTTCCAGCGCAAATAAATAGATATTACGAGACTTTATTACACCATATTATATTATACTACATTATATATACTAATATAGCCAATATAGTATATTACACCACTTTAGAGCACAGCTGTTGACTGTGACTGCTGCTAGTTTAGGTACTTCTCTATGAAACAGACTTTTTAAACCTGTTTTTGGACAACAGGTAGACACACAGGACTTTGGGTCTGGTCTCAGTGAGTGCAGTTATCATGCCTATACCTTCCATCAGAGATGACCAAATTGAATGTGCCATTTTAAACACATTTACAGTAGTTTCTCTTTGTTATTTGTTTTTGTTCGTTTTCCTGTACCGGTTCTTGCCAGCAGATGGAAGCATTGCATTGTTGGCTTTGCAACCCCGAGAATGCCACACTGACACTGCCCAGTCGATTTCAACCTTTAACCTTCAATCGATAAGTATGCTCCTTGTACAGACAAAAGTAAGATATATTGCATAATCAGACAAAATCAGAACAGAGAAACCACTGAAAAGAAAACATTTAAATCCATTACATTTAGACCACAGTATGCAAAGCAAGGAAGCAAGCAGAGGAAATTCAAAGTGCTTTATATAGGCAAAAAAGAGAGATTAGAATTACATTAAACAAGAATACAATTAATTAAGATAGATCAAAATTACATTTTAAGATGAGATGAAATTAAATTAAATACTTAAAATGAAATAAAATACAGTTACAGTGCAAGTTGTAAGTGCATAATATTCCAGTATTACAGTCACCAGTGATTCATAATAACAAATAAGCTCCTTTATTTTACTGCATTTGACAAACTTTGTCTATCTAAAACGGCAGGTCTTTATTACATGAATGCACAGTAAACAATGTTTACTGTTTTTATAATGTTGACGTTTGAGAAAAAGGCACTTTCACATAAATAAAAAAAATCTACGGCGTGTTTCACAATCATAAGAAACATTAACATGAATTAATCAACATCCATACACGTAAATCTAGTAGGCACTGTAGGTAGTGTAGGTAGTGATAAAACTGCAAGTAACTCTCATTCAAGTCAGACAAATAACTCGACATACAGTACAGTATACGATTGCCATAAAATGCTTTAAAAAATGAAATCTATATGTTCTTTGTCATGCATCCTTCAGTTATTACATGTAAATATCAAAAATGATTACATTGCCTTGGGATGTGCTCCTAAACTTAAAATATTAACATAAAAAAAGAAGAAAGTTACCTTTACTTTACTAAGATACATAGTTTAAGTTAATATGGATATAAACGGACAATGGATTTATAAATCATATACTTTTATAGGAATGTAAAAATGTAATTCTTTAACTGCTTAAGACAAGTTATTTTAATTTGGTGAAGACGTGTGCAAAACACCCATCTATAATAACAATCATTTTGTATGAGATAAAAGAAGAATCTAAAATACGCCTGGAGGGAAGTATGTAAATTTAACCACCTTTAAGAACTGACTGTATCTTTTCATTGTATGCTGTTGACTGGTGAGCTGAGCTGTTGATTACTTGTCCTTCTGAAGAGAGTTGTAGTACTCCACCAACACCTTCCAGGCCTTGGGGGCCATGAAACCGTCTGGTGGGTTCTCTTTGCTCTGAGCCATGTTCCTCATCTTGGTTCCAGAGATGAACTCAAACTCTGCATGTCTAAGAGGGTGAGGAATGAAAAAGGACAGTATGGAGAGTGGGTGGCATGAGTTATTTCGAAGTGTTATAGACTCAGAATATTACAATATTTGCAAATCATGTGATGAGGCCATGTTTATACCTGCGCAGAAATACCAAAAGGTGGATATAAACACACACAAGAGTAAGCTGTATCATGTACACCGTCAGAATTCTGGGAATTGTCTTAATATTTATACTATGATCTGCACATTTTCATGAAATTCATGTTTTGGTCTAAAGGATTTAAAGGATGTAATGTAATGTTGTATCAGAATTTCACGTCACACAAATAGGACATGGTGATGATTGTTATTTCAAGTACATATACTGAAATATATTGAAATAATTCAACACAAGTGAAAGTCTTAATTGTCAGGTTCTTCAACAAAATGTTCACTGCAGATTCCAAGAAGAATCTGCGGGTCTTTCTTCACTTACCGCTCTGTGTCATAAAAGTCCATAGCCTTCTTAATCTTGTTGTAGGCCGCAACTCTGAAGGGGATTATCTCCACAGAGGTGAGGCCTGGGGCCATAGTGAGGACCTTGCCTCCATGGGTGGGGTCATACAGGTCCTGTTTAGTCTCCGGGTGTGGTATGCCTGCGGGGTCCCGCCCGACGATGTAGAAGTTTGCTCCAGCGATCATTCTGGCTCTACAGTGCCACTGAACCTGACGAGAAGACTTACAGGTTAATAGTTAATCACACATACATGTCACGGGTAAATGGTTGAACGGTCGAGCGCCAGACTGATCGTAACGTCTGGATGAACAATAGGACAGCGCGATTCCACACCTCTGTGGGTCCAGCGTACATCATAGGTGAGGGGAAGATGGCAACAATGGTGCTGGCTGGGTCCAGGACGCCCTCCTCCAGGACTGCACCATGCTGCTTCATCCGCCAGTCCAGAGGCACGTCGTCATCTTTGGTCCAGCCGCCCAGTGGGTGCAGTAGGAGGACTGGATTCTTGTAGCCTCGCTCCAGCAGGCGGCGCTTGGTGTCCTGCATCAGCAGGGCGTGACCATTGTGGACCGGGTTACGCAGCTGGAATGCGAATACCGCATCTAAGGAGGGTAACGTGGAGAAGCACAACATAAAGTTCACATGACAGCATTTGTAGTCAGAGCAGCAGTATTACAGTATAATACATTTGGCATCAAAATTGCTTGTCGTATGTGTTAAAGGAGACATCTGTAAATTATATTTTTCTTATTGTAAATTATTGTCACTGTAGCAAAACCGATTACAGCTTATTCCTCTGTGTCATAGAGCTCCATTGTTGTCCAGAAACAATTGAATGAGCGGTGAATGGTGCACTGCTAGATACATTGCTTTAAAGTCTGTTTTTATTTATTTTGTTTTCTAACCTGCTTTCATGTCTTTGAACTTCTGCTTGAGCTCCTGTGGAGTGAGGCGGTACTGGTCAAGTCCGTCGTTCCATTTGATTCGCTCCAGCACCTCCAGGTCACCCCCTACCAGCCAATCACCTCCCTCCATAACCATCTGCGCAAAGTGACAAACAGAATAACAGTTATTTTTTTAGCTGACTGAAATATGTATTTGTAACTGCAGTCAGTATTAATATTCAGGTAAAATGATTGCCTTTAAGTTCTAAATTGACACAGTGGAGGTAAACAACGATGTAGGTACCAGAGGATGTTACTGTCTGCAGTGCAATCATGCGGTAGACAGTGAAATTATAACCGTGAGTGTTGAAGACATTTGATGAATGCATTATTACCTTAATGTAAGGATGCTGTGGACAAGTGGTGCCCCATTGTCTGGCACAGCGTTCCTCCTTGCGGTGTCCGTAGAACTCTGGGTTCCTGAGGATAGCCACGCGTGAACCCTGGTACTCTAGAGCGACGGCCGCACAGCCATCCAGCTCCTGCTTGGTCTCAGTGCTGACAGGCAGGACAATGGGAACAGACATGTTGATGACCCCACCTGAAACAGAAGAGGATGCAGTTGCCTCAGTGAACCAAAGCAAATATTATTACAGAAATGTTATTTACACAATACTATGAACACTAAGAAAGCAAATACATGCACTTAACAGTCACCACAGCCCATATGTACGTTTGGGGATGAGCACTTAGAACAGCATCAGGTTAAAAGAAGAGTAAATATAAAAAGTCTGTCTCTCACCATCCAGCAGGTTTCCAAAGTGTAAGACCTGGAGGAACTCCCTCTCTCTCATGAAGCCCTTCAGAGGGCTGGCCCACCCCTCTGCCAACACCTGCACCCACTGTAGATCCAACTGTGGACAAAATAACAATTAGTCATCAGAAACAGAAGGAAAGAAGGATGATACTGAAGACATGTACGCAACATTTCACACGGCACTGATAATATTCAGTATACTGTAAATGTCGATACACTAATCAACACGTTTGTAATTGAAAGAATCGTATCGTGGATGTAAGAAATGTTCCTCACTAAATCATAAGCCTTAGATGAATAATATACTGAAAATGAAAGCGTTATTATGTTTTATAAGTATTACTGGTTTATTTTCTGACCAAAAACAACTCATATGATAAATAAGTGTGTTTTGGGGCTCATCATGAGAAGCTCTCTGCCATGTCCAGGACTGAGCCCCTTGCCAATTTATTGTATGATAGAAAGTAGCCGACATATTGGAGCAGTTAGTTACCTTGGTGATGCTGATGGTGGGAAGCGTGTTTGCGTCAGCCACAGAGAGATTCAACTTGTTCTCCGGAACATAGACTTCATGCACCTCCTCCATGATCCCACTTGGTACAATATTCTACATATATAATGAGAAAAGGGGGAAATTGGTTAAGGTTGGTAATGAAGGGCTGCAACTAATGATTATTTTCATTGTTGATTCATCTGATTATTACTTTCTCATTTTATCAAATTAATTGTTTAGTCTGTAAAATGCCAAAAAAGTGCTTTGCCACATTGGCTCAGTTTGAAACAGAGACGCTTAGTGTATGTACTTTTATTATTCTGGTTGTTTTAAAGTTGATCTAGTTTTGTGTTATCAAGCAATAAAACATCTGTGGAGATCATGATCACGTGCTATCGCTTTGTTTCGCTGCAACAACTGTCAGTATCCCATTTCGATTGTTGGCATCACATTGTATCGGATAAAGAAGGTGCCAAACTGAGTTGCACTTCTCTAATATTTTTGGAAATGCAATAATGTCACCAGCTGCTTAATAATACTACTGAATGAGCATTCAACAGTTACATTTGTGATGTAATTTACATCATTTACAGTAATGATGTGTCATTTTACTCCCACCACTACACCTTTTCAAGGAGTCGGCATTCAGAGCTCACAGCTCAGTTTTCTTGTGAACAAGGCAGATGTGTGGTAATTACTCAGCACCTACTGTGACACAAACGAACACAGCTTTGTCTTTGGGTGTTTGATAAGCAGTGCACTTATGGGAACTTAAAGCCAACTTTAAACAATATTTTCATCAACTTGTGTTGACACTGTATTCTCTTATTTAAACTAAGTCACCTGTGCCTCAGTGACGGGGGTATAAAGAGTGTATTTACACTATCAACACATTTTCCATTAGCAAAGATTGAGCTTTGGCAGCAACATTGGTGAGCCCCGTGTCTGTATGTGTGACTGGATCTGTTATTACTTTGCATATTTGTGAAGTAAAAAAGTGAAAAACTGCTATTTGTAGACCTAATAACTTTTTATTTTGACCCCATACTGTATATTATATATTGTATATGCTGTAGTTAATGTTTCTCGGCCGAATCATTATTTTTAGCTGCTACAATGACTGTCCCCGTTGTGGTCGATAGGTCAATAGTGTCATGTCCTCTGAGCAACCGAGCACCATCTAATGATCATCATGGTGTCCTCCGTCTCTGGCTAGTTGATGCAAACCCTTCCACCTTTCATGTGAAAGTCTTCATAGCTGGACGAGGAAATCCAGAACAAACACCATTACAGCGTTCTTCATGTTCAGCATCTAAAACCATTGTTTGATTTAAGGAAGACAGCTAACATAGCCCATCCCTGACTATATTGAATTTGCTTCGCAATATAAGATGCTTGTTTAAATAAGGATATACTACTGGGTGTATCGACTAGAAGGTATTTGCATTTGACATTTGTGATGGATGGTTAATGCCTGTGTGAGATGCAGAGATGTGCAGTACAGCGGGTCACTCTGCCGCAAACATCTGGACACATTTTGCGTTGGGCTTGTGCTGTGTTAGTCTTCAGGAGAAAAAAGCACATGATTCTCGTCCGTTACACCCACCTGGTCCCTGAGCAGCTCCAACACTTGGTGGAGGCATTCGTTCACCGAGAGCTCTCCAGTTTTTAGCACAAGATCTGGAACCTCCGGGCGCTCATAGTCTGAGTCAATCCCAGTGAAACCTGGCCACACAACAAACATAACCATAACAAGGAATGTCATTCAAACCCCATCATTTGTAGAAAGGACTTGGAATCACTTGTATAACCGAGAGAGTGACGGCATGCAAAACAGTCACACAGACCTTTGATCTCTCCTGCGCGAGCCTTCTTGTAAAGTCCTTTTACATCCCTGCTCTCGCACACCTCCAGAGAAGCGTGGATGAACACCTCGAAAAATGGTAGCCCGGCACTTGCATGGCTCTTCCTCGCCTCCTCGCGATCCTGTAGAAGAACATTTTTGATTGGTTAAAAACCTTCTTTCGTCAAACCCAGATGTCTAGTATCATCAGCGCATGACTGTTCCCGGTAATGTTTTCTGACCTTGGAGAAAGGAGAGATGAAACTGGTTATGCACACCAGCCCAGCATCAGCAAACAGTTTGGCCACCTCTGCGATGCGACGGATGTTCTCCTCGCGGTCTTTGGCGGAAAAGCCTAGATTCTTGTTCAGGCCATGGCGAATGTTGTCTCCATCCAGTGAGTAGCATGGGATAGCGTGGGACACAAGATACTCTTCCAGGGCAAAACTGATGGTAGTCTTTCCAGCACCAGACAAACCTAGCAGGAAAACATGACAGTGGGTTGAATGAAGCACTTTTTTAAATAATCTATATCAGATTAAACTAACTAACAGGCGGATATCACATAAGACTATAGAGATTTACCAGTGAGCCAGATGGTACAGCCTCTGAAGCCTCCCCTGGTGCCCACGACCTGCCCTCTCTTGCTCCGGCTGACATGGTGGGCCTGGTACACCACATTGGTCGACCTGTTGAGATCCTGAAACGGAAGAACACATGCTCAGACAGAGGCAAACTGTAAAGTGGTTCCTATCTGTATCATTCCTTATGATACAGGTAGCTTGATGTGGAGGCAAACAGGACTTGAGTGGTTGCAAAGGCGCCTTCTTACTGTGCTACATCTAAATGTATGCAGCTCAGATGATGTTAATTATGTTATGCCACTTCCACTTTGTCTCTTCTGCTTAGTGTTTCAAGCCTGAAAACATCTGTAGACTAATCTATTGTGAGCGATGATTTGGGCTTTACACAGTGATTAGAAGTCAGATTAGCATGGTTTTACATGCCCTGGCCAAAGTGACTATGTTGACCAGGCTGACGGATGAATGGGGCTGTATTGACGCCTGGAGGGGAGGGGTAGAGGAGGGAGACACGGAGGAGATGGAGGGAGGGAGTGGACTGACTGGACAATGTGTCCAGTGTGCTGCCTGCAGCCCAGCGATGATGTGGCAGTGCTCGTGCCCACACGTTTGCCCTCTGCATCCACTCTCCCTTCTTCCCTATATCCATCCCAGGGCTTCACTTTTTTGCATCCCCCCTCCCCCCTCCTCTCAATCACCCCTGAATTCTTGGTCTTCCACACTCGGTGTGTTGCAGACGTTGAACATACAGGACCCTGCTTTATAAGGGGCCTCGCAAGGGTTCAGTCTCTTTCTGATGATCTGCAATTAAAAGCCCCTTTTTCCACACAAACACAAACATGACTGTAAAAATCAATGACCGTGACGAATCACACATAAAGGTGTGTTTCAATGGGGAATGTGAGAAGAACACCACGTGACATACTAGTTATACTTTATGGCTGTCTTCTTAATGTAGGTGATCCAACATTTGCGGGGGTTTATACATGACCAGTCTGGGCACTCAAATAGAAATAGAAAATATGGCTCATTAATTAATGTTAAAAAGGTTTACAAAAACGTTGCCATTTTGTAACAAAAGCGTGACATTCAATAGTGCAGAAGGATGGAAATGTATACTGCTGTCATCACTTGTCATCAAGTTGTGTTAAAGTACGTCAAGCAGCGTTTCAAAGTTACTCGCTGGTCCAACAATATAAAACACACCGGTGCTTTACGCGCTCTAATGACCATAATCTTCCCTTAAAGGACACGTAGCCTACAGTTTGTGCATGTCCACAGCCGCACGATGTGGGTGAGCTGTTAGACAAACAGCATTTTTCTCCCAAACATAGCAGGCACCTTCTCTCCTTCCATGACAGACTCCAACTGCCAGTCATGGGAACACAATGTCTTTTTTTTATTTGGCACTTCATAACTGTGGATTTAACAGAGAACATGTGTTTTCTTTAGACATGCTTTTATCCCAGAAACATTATCTCACTTCATATTAGTAATCCTGTTTCATTTGAATGTGTTTTTTGTACTCTTTTCCCTGGTTTCATTTAGCTTGTTTTTACATTTAATGTTCCTGTTGAATGGCACTTTCAGCTGCATTCCTCTGTGAGAACTCTTGATGTTATCAATTCTGAAGACCTTATATAACTCTCCTGTCTCTTGTCCCACTTCAGCGTACATCCTCTTTCTCAGGAAATGACATACGATAAAAACTATGAAAACAAAGTGTTTTGAAATTTGAAGGAACTGAAGGAATACATGCAATAATGGAAAATAGTATGGGCATTTTATCAAATTAATAATAACACTTTAGGTAACTCATACCACCGATTTCCTTAATTCACAAGTGATTTTAGGGCTGCAACTAATGATTAGTCTGTTTATTATTCTCTTAATTAATAGTTGTGTCTATATAATGTCAGAAATTGATCTTTATGTCCAATCAGCAGACCATAATCCAAAGATATTAGTTACAATGATAAATAAAAAAGAGAAATGCAGCAAATACTGACATCTAAGAAGCCGGAAGTAGCACCTGTGGTCACATTTGTGATTCAAACATTTTAGTTATGAAAATGTGTTGCAGATAATCCTCTCTGTCTGGGTTTATATGGTGGAATCAGTGTCACACGCACAGTGTCTGCAATGGTTCACACACCTTGAGTGGTGTTTCCACAAAATGCAGCTCTGTGGGACAAAAACGTCCTCACGCCGGACAAAGACACGCGACACTTTATGGTCTTTGCACTGATCGCTCGCTGTTCTCGTTCTTGGGGTATGACACTCCACATGTTGTCCAAGGGAGCATTCCTGTGCGGCATCAGACTGGGGTTTCACAGTGGCCTCTTTCTGCCCCCTCCCGTTATGAATGGGCCATATTGACACGGTACCTCACTTCAACAACCGGCCTATTCAGAGTCGAGGCTGCGGCCACCACACCTGGTGGTAAATTACAGTAACGAGGCACCAAGCTGAACGAGGAACGAGCCCCGTTAACTTTAAAGGAAAATGTCACCAACTATTGTGTTATCACTGTGTATTAATAAGACATTTGTTGGAGGAGCGCTGGCGGCTCACACACACACACACACACACACACACACACACACTTCGCTGCACTTTTGACAACATATTTCCTGCAAACTAAATCAGACAGCTTGACTTTCAGTTGTTTCTCTCTCCTCGTTTTCTCCAGATCTACTCACCGTACGAAGCTTTTTCACTCCGGACATTTCGCACGAGTGTTAACACCGCCGAGGGACCGCTGGACACCGGGCTTCACGTACACACACACACACACACACACACGTACGCGCGCGCGCTCAGGCCTGGATGCGGGAGTCTGCCGGTCGCTTGGGTTCGGCTGTAACCTCCAAACTTTTGGCTGCGGCAATAGGAGAAGACGAGGGGGGTTTAAAAGGGACTACCAAGACACGTAGCATTCCGCTGGCCCGGCCTCCAGCCCTCCTCCTCCGACAAATCTGCATAATGTTCCCGTGTACCGGCCAATACTCAAGCACAACGACACGACGGAGCCGAGCATTGACTGAAACCGGCAGGACCGTCTCGGAAGTTGGGCATGATGTTCCCCTGCGGTATTTTAAAACAGGGGACACGTTATATTCATTTCAGTTCCCGGGCACTGCTGGCTAGTACACACACACACACACACACACACACACACACACACACACACACAGGTTAAAAAGTAAATCTCCGGGTTACCAGATTTAAGCGAAACCGAGAGTCTCATATTACTACTGTTATTTGGACAACGGTAACTTTAAAGCTAATGAAAGTGAACTCTCCGCTAGCTCAGTTCTGTCGGAACCGAACAGCTCCCTCCTGTTTAGAAATATCCCCACTTCACTGGTGTTATTATATATATATATATATATATATATTCAGCCAAAGTTAAGACGTCGGTCACACAGAATGAAGTAAGTTAGCGTAATAGTTAGTTCATGTTAAATGAGGGGTCATAATGTTAGTTAAATTAAACGTAGTGGGCGTTTTAAAGAATTAAATAAAGACATTGGGTAGCTAAGAAACTTTCACCATGGTGTTTTTAAAGAGCGGTAAGCGGTTGAAGGTCAGCCAATTTCAGTCTGTAAGATTAAACAGTTATGAAAGTTCAAACAAGGCAAGCAGTTTAAAGCTCCAATGAATTCACTTGATTATCTACATTAGATATACTGTGTATTCATTACGATGGTGCATTCACGTGCCCGTCGGATGGTCCGGTTTCTCCTCGAGTGGGGCAGTTGTTCTTTAGACGTCGGTGTGTTCACGAGAGTCGCAATGTGGACAACAACAAGGACTTCAAGGACAACAAGGATTGCATTTTATTGTTCAGGGCGTTTAAACGACACGTTTATACCTGGTGGTTTCCAGGTTACATGTAGATAATCTAGGTTAAAAGGTAATCCCCAGGTCACATTTCATAGCAATAGTTCAGCTCTTTGTCTCTGTGGGAAACTGGTCAGGGCACAGCTATGATAAGGCAGGGCTTGCTTCATTGACCAAGTTCACTGGAGAAAGATAGCAATGATAAACTGGCTGCTCTTTGTAGCCTCCAAGTCATGTAGCCTAATGACAATGGCTTAAAGTAACCTGACTTTTGTTAAATTTAGGTAAGCACATTTACTTGTTTGGAATCCAATACCAAATGCAATCTTCACCCATCTAAAGCTGCACAGACTCAAATACTCCTGGGAAGTAACCTTCACAATTGGGTGGCAATACACGGAAAGTGTATGTGGTACCAGTGATGCCACATATCAGATCCAGTTCTCCTGAAACTTCTTTACTCACAAGTCAACAAGCTTCCCGATTTGCATCATACCCTTCTCTTTGGTAGGTTGAGAGTACCAGACTAGTTTCTGCACCAGCCTTACATTCCCGAAAACCACTAAAATATTATCTGGGTTGATGTGCAAATTACTAAAATCAACCAAACATTCACTTTTGTCCACCAACTTTTGGCAAGTCGGGCAAGTCATGTAGCCTACCGGAAGTTGAGCCAACTTTCCAAGTTGTTGTCCCGACTTGAGGGGGCGTTAATGTGCATTTTAATGTGCATTTTCCCAGTCTGAACTAATATTTCTGATTATTGTGATACCATGTGAAATGCTTATCCTTTCTATTTGGTAATCAGGCAGTTATACATGTTTCTAACCCATTAATACATGGCTCTCACTGTGTAATAAACCATGAAGCTAGTTATAAGTCTGACTATATCTCTATATATCTATCTATATATCTATATATTCATATCTATATCTATATATATATATATAGATATATATATATCTCTATATACATATATATATCTATATCTATATCTAGATATAGATATATATATATAAAAAAATGTCCCCTCTCGCCCCTGCGGGCGGTCTATTCCTCTCTAAGCTCGGGTCCTCTACCAGAGGCCTGGGAGCTTGAGGGTCCTGCGCAGTATCTTAGCTGTTCCTAGTACTGCACTCTTCTGG
>JAVQJD010052128.1:0-48203 GCA_036023655.1 Nannoperca australis | reverse complement strand
AGGTGTCTTCAAACTTGTAATCAGTCAGTCTGCCCATTTAAAGGGTGAAAAGTAGTCACTGTGCCTTTTGGTATCATGGTGTGTACCACACTGAACATGGATCACAGAAAGCTAAGGAGAGAGTTGTCTTAAGAGATCAGAAAGAAAATTATAAACAAGCATGTTAAAGGTAAGGGCTATAAGACTATCTCTCCAAGCAGCTTGATGTTCCTGTGACTACAGTTGCACATATTATTCAGAAGTTTAAGGCCCACGGGAATGAATATGGAGCTAAATTAAGGTCGTAAGTTTTGTTCATTCGAAAAAAAAATCTGAATCAGAAAGTTCAAGTTTTGATGTTGAAGTCTGAAAAATGTAGTGATGTATTCAAAATAAAAATAAGTGTATGAAAAGTTTTTTGGGTTTGAATATAATTTTGATTCAGCTCTAGAATTATTTTAAATAAATTATTTTCTTTCAGATTTCACTTTCAAAAATATTTTTATATTTGAGTTTTTTTTATTTTGGTTCAGATTTTATGCTTTCACATTCAAAAACTTTGTTTTCACCTTCAAAACTTTTTTTTTCAGTTTCAAGTTTTTCAGTTTTTCACCTTTTCATGCGAGAGCCAGTTCATTTTTCAACCCGGTAAATCCCTGAGCGCGGACTGACAGGCTGTTCGGGAAGACGGATGGGCCTGCAGAGACTTGTTAAAGGGGGAGACTCACCGAGCTCCTTTGGCCAGGAGCGAGGGGGGGCGGGTCTCTCTCTCTGGAGGTCATCGTCCTACACATTCGCAGCCTTTAAATCTTACCACCAGTCACAGAGCGCAACATGAATTCATAGAGTTTCTGAGATGGAAACCTGAACTCATGTTGGTGTCTGGTGTGCATACATGATTGAACTGGGGGTTTTCCCTGTATGGGATGTCAGCACTTCATTACGTTTTTTATTAAAGGTATAGCTGCTTGGGAAATGTGTTTTTCAGTGTATACATTACATGCTGGGAAACGATGCAGATGGTGCCAATGACAGAGACCCGAGAGGATGATTAAGGGGTGGAGAGACAGAAACACGAATATCTGCATCCGTGGAGCAGGAACCCCAGTCATGGGGCTTGTTTTGTGTCCTTGAATGCAACTTAATCCAGATCCAGTGTGGTCGAAGGACGAATTGAATTTATTTTTGTTAAATTATTTGCAAAAATAAACTTGACCAGCATGTCCATGTACCTCCTGCGGCGAAATAAAGACATATCATGTCGCACATATCATCTCTCTTTCACTCTTTGTGAGGCCTTTGCGCTGCGTGTCGCATGCACAACGCTGCGTGCAAAAGTTTCCCCCTGCAGAAAACAAAACAGGAGGTGTCTATTTAACACCTTTTCACAGTTAGTAGAACAGCTACAGATCACCGGGCAATGTTACTGCCCAAACAGACCACCCTCTTTGCCTATCTGCTCGTCTACAAAATAGATGAGTAATTCCACTGCTGCTGCTCAGCGTGCTTTTGTATCCCCGTCTCAGTCCGCCCTTCCCTCCTGTTCATCTCCTCGTCTATCAGCCCGTGCTGTGACTCATATATTATTGTAGCTCTAACGCAGGGAAGCACCCGTCAACCGGAAGATCTGCTTCTGGAGATTGAGCCAGTAACTAAATGACGCTTCCTGTCTCCCACCCCTTATTCCCTCACTAATGTAACCTACAGAACAATTACATACATACATACATTGCTATAGCCTTGCTAAATGATTTCTATCCATTTAAACTGTATATTAGAGTTGGATGCTTATATAACCAACATTGAAAAACAATCATGTCATTCATGCTGCGGTAAATTCATTACACAGTCAACCAACTGTACCTGTGCAGTGGCTGGGATGGAAGAAATGCAGTTATTTTCCGGTAACAGCCATGGTTTGCATATTTTACCAAAAAAGGTCGTTTGCATGATGAACAGTTGTCACATTCAAATGAATCGTGACAAAATAAACAGTCGAGGGGAAAGTACAGACTTTGTGAACAGCAAACCCAGACGTCTGCCTCCTTCAGCTCTGTCAAAGACATTTTGCTTACTGCCATTGCCCACCAAATGAATCTGAGGTCGAGGGTCACAGCAGGTTTGCATTGAATCAAGCGCAAAATACACCCTGACACATGTTACAGATGTATCCTCCACTTCTTACCACCAATACATCTACATTTACGTCAAGGGATCGGGGAGAAATTCAAATTTGGGACATAATCACAACCAGGCTGGTTTTATCTGAAAGAACGAGCGAGGGCTCCGGCGGCGAGGATCAAAGACGGGGAACAATTGGAAGATGTTGCTCGCTTGATGTTGAGTGGCGGGGTTAACTCAACTGATGTACGTGGGCAAAAAAGGTTGGAGCAGCAAATCTGCCCGCTTTTCTTAGCATTTGTCAGGGTGCGGCCGACTGGAGGAGGGGGCGCGGGTGAGCGAGTCTGCAGGATTGAGATAAATTCAGAGGGGAGTCGATAGGAAGTGCTCTCACATCACTTCCTCTCTTTGTTTTAGCCGCTATTTTCAAGGCTTGGAATGTAGTTCCTGTCAAGAGGTGAAGGAATTCAAAACAAGTTCATTAACCTCCGCGTAGGGGAGATTTGAGGTGGGAAACGACTCTGGGTGTGTGTGTGTGTGTTGTTGTGTTTGTGAATGAATAAGTGAATGCATGTGTTCTCACTGTCTCTTTGGTATTTTAGGTGCATTTTCTGAATCAAAGTGAAGTTACCCACATGCAACAGTTTTTTCCACATCTGCGTGTTTGTGTTACATGTCTTGTGTGTGTCCCACGGTCTGTGGGAGAATGAGAAAGCTCAAGCACCGCACCCTTCTCACATCCTGTGGCAGGCCTGTCCTTGTGGCAGGCCGGCGTCCAGAGACATACCAAAAGCCCTGCAGGCCCAGCACACTGACATAAACACTGACCCTGAAAAGGAAGTCTGTGTGTATGGGCAAATTGGTGCGTGTGCATGTGTACTTGCAGAGTGGCACATGTCTGCGCAGTGCAATAAACTACCACCAACTTCATATGTAACATGTGAAAGTCACATATTTGTTAACTTTGCTCCCATTAAACTGAACCTCAACAAACACCTGGCACTTCCATTGTGTTGCATCGCTGAAGACAGGATGTCACTCATGCTGCGCTCATCAACACTATGTCTACAGGCTTTTCTTAGTAAGTGGGTAAATGCCTCCGAGGACAGCTCAACGATGCCCAGCTCTCTGCACACAGACATCCGGAAATCCACCACTTTTCTCCAGCGAAGACCTCAGTCCCACTAATGACTCTCTAGGAAACTACAGTCAGCAGCAGAGGGATTTGAAGTGGAAGACAGCAAACTTTTTTCCAAATAAAGCCTGATGCCCTCTCAGAAATGTGCACACGAATCCCCAACCTTTGGAGCTTGCTAACCCGTTAACACAAAGCAATGTGTACTTGCAACCCCTCATCACAGGTTGAATAAGTCTGTGCGGGTCGCAGCAGTTCATTGGTGAGCTTTAGAAGTTCTGAATAGGCAAACTAGTCACCTTTGGTCAGGGCCAGGCTAGCTGTTTCTCTCTGCTTGCAGTCTTAGCTAAGCTAATTGGCTGCTGGCTAAACCTTTGCAGACAGCCCACAGACATGAGCGTGGCATCAATCCTCTCATTTAACTCTCAGCAAGAAAGCGAATTGGCTTTTTTCCCAAAACGTCAAACTATTCCTTTACAAGACAAAATGGCAAAGTAAAGATGAAACAAAGGTATGTCGCGAGCTGCTACAGTGTGGCAGCGTTAGGTGCATCAGTTTTACGCAAACCCTTTTATGCCAGAGTAACCCACGCGTGGAAAAAACACATTCAACCTAACAATTGTTTTGCTGATGGCTTGTTTATCTTGCGTGCAAGCTCAGCCTGCCTTCCCTTGTTTTATCACCCTCTCTTGTCGCCGTGCCGTTCTTGCTTTTCCTCCATGCTCGTCTCCTCTGTGCCATCACTGGAGACAGTTTGTTGGTGGGGCAATGCCACTCGCACTTTGTGGGCACATTAGGGCCCCACTGCTAATGCCTTTGACATAGTTATGAGAGTGCCCTGACTCAAAAAAGCCAGTGTGCAACAGCGTGCAGTAGCCGTAAACCCCGTCAGAGAGAGGCCCATTTGTCAGGCTTGTTTATTGAAGCATTTTGCTGCTGTGCATGCCGGGCTCATCGCAGGTCGAGAGCTCATGATTCTCTTTTCATGCTCTCTCATTAGAATGATTGACACTGTTAGAGGAGAAGCAAAAACTGTGGGTATATTTTGTGAGTGTTTCCAGTCTGTGGAGATACGGTATCTGATGCCTCTTGTGTTACCCCTCAGCTCAACAGGCACATTTATTGAAATGCTTAACAAACTGTCAGGTTTGATTTTGCTTGATTTGCTCTCCATGGCTACAGTGAGCATTCACATTTATACTAAATGGATGTCAAGGACAGTGAAGCTTTGGATCTCATGTAAAACCGGAGACAGACAGAAGATCAAATAGCTGTAATGTTGAGACTGTTGCACGAGGTTCCCGCGGTTCAGCTGTGGTTTGACATAAATTTCATCCAGAGTCTCTGTCTTGATACACCATAAATGCTTCTTGGCCATCTGTGCTTAGTTAGGAGTTAGATACCGTTTTAATGAACCCATCATTAAGACTTTAGGAGAAAGTAACGGCACTGGGCTGGTATTCCCTCTCTGTGGTCCACTGATGGCTCCCCTTAAATTCAAACAGTACTGTACTTCATTACAGAGCTGCACTGCAAGACTGCGCTCTCCACCCAAGCTGCACACGTCCATGCTAGGGCTAGAAAAAATCAATTCACCACATCAATGAGAATCACATTAGAACCTGACAGAAAGAGCTGGGTGCATTCTCATAAACTTCTCATCAGCACAAGGAGTCATGCTGCTTCTCTGACAGCAGTTCTCTCTTAACTTACACTCTTGCCTGTTCCATTAAATGTTCCCCCTTTTCTCTCAAACTACATGGACGTCTGAGAGGAAGATGGAAAAGATCTGCTGCCTGCTGAAGGGAAAGTGTTTACGAGAAAAACTGTATGCATATATATACATATACATATGTGTGTGTTTGTGTGTGTATTTGACCATGGTGTTTAATATATTATAATTACAAGTCATGTAATTCACTGGTGCAACAATTAATCAATTAGTCAATCCACAGAAGGGTAATGGTCAATAATTGTTATAACACACAAGACTGAGAGACTACAGCCACAGCAGTTCTGTGGCCATCATCTTGGGCTTGATGGCCTTTATTCTTCATATTTTTTAATTCAAATAAGAAAATTCTGTAAATAAAGCTACATATGATTGAACCATGCTTATACATATCAGTTTTATTGCAAGTTAGTAAAAGGTTTCTTTCTTCTTAGGAGGTAGCTGTCGCTGTGTTGGGTGGTCTTGGTCTTAATGGGCCGGTACTCTCTCCCAGAGGACAGCTCTGGAACAGATGGCTGCCTGGCTGAACAGAAACCCTCCCACTCTCTGCTCCACCCTGGTGTCACTCAGTCCCTTTTGATGTAGTATCCCCCTATTCAGCAGTGTAGACAACATACTTGTGGCTGTCATCAGAGCTGCTCCAGACTGGGGATCTATAATCTATAAAATTGACTGCTTGGGCTTTTTCAGTTGCTGCACAGAGAAGCACTTATGTTGAGCCTTAAGTTAACACAGATTTTCATTAACAAAGACCTCACAGGACAGATGAGTTTGTGTGAGCAGCGAGAAGTTAGTTTAAGACCTGCGAGGTGCCATCTCACTGATGGGGAATCATTTGGTTTTGGGATCTCTCGCTATGGTTCATGCACTGCGAGAACTAATACAATCAGAATAGGGTAACGCGCCCAAAATAAGTTCATTTCTTGTCCAATTTCAAAATATGAGCAGTTGAAAATGAATGATTCTTATTTATATCTTTGAAAGTCGGCCCTCATTTCAACAAAGATGTCCGGCTTATTACATAGTTAATTCTGGCGATTTAAAGGAAAATTAACATGACGTGCAGCACTGTTCTAACCAACAACACTATACACATTTACACATTCTGGCAGTTGTCAAATATTGAATTGCCTGCTTTGAAATTGTGTGATATTCATGTTCCCCACAGGATGAATACTATTAACTTTGGTGATCCCTTGACTTTTTCATCTAGCACCATCATCGGATTAAAGTTTCACTTTGCTCTATATATACTTATGACCAGATATGTGAAAAACTAATGACAACAGCTTCAGTTATATCCTGTGCGTAGTGCTAATTACCAAACGCTGGAATGCTAATACGCTAAACTAAGATGTTAAACATGGTAAACAATATACCTGCTCACCGTCACCATGTTGGCATTATTATTGGGAGAATGTTAGCATGCTGACGTTAGCATTTAACATACATTTGTTTCATGTCTTTTTACCTATTCTTGAAATTAGTAATGTTCTCAGGCTACGCATCATTTCCTTGTTTAGTCTATTTCTGCAAAGAATTAGATAAAAATCCACATTGGAGATCTAAGGATACCCCTCATAGAAACAAAACACAAAACTGTAGAATGCCAAATACTGCTGCTGACAGGCCATCACAAAATAGTTGGCAACACTACGGCGAATTTCACAGCCAAGAAATACTATATATAAGAAATACTACTCTTCATGTAACAGCGTTCCATGCTGTGACACCTGAGCGTCCAGGCAATGCATATTTGTGTGGGAACAGAACATTAAATCACTGTGGGACAGGCTGGAGAAAATATTTCAGGATTAGTGTGGCGGTGCGGTGAGTGTCCACACTTAACACTCTTGCAGTTTCAAACAAATGTTGGGAGACGGAGGACCGCCGTCGACACGGCCACTGTTCCAAACGTTAGCCTCAGAGCAGGAGAATTGGATTATTATGGTAAATAAGCCAGTCAGACTCGCATGTGTTTCTGAGACGCAGAGTTTGGTGGAATGTGTATAAACTCTCTAATCTCTCCACGCTGTTGATGACAGACTGACAAGGAGAGCTGGCAGCAGGAGGATGGAAATACTGTATGAAGGAGAGGAGGCCATTAAAAGGGACATTACAACATGTACTCGGATACTAAATATGCACATAGGACAAAATTAGTCACGGATATTTGGGGGTTTTGGTTTTGGTTTCCAAGAATTTTAAAGCATCAGTTTTGAATTATGTATTCTGAAACTACCTCTGGCTGTTGAAGTGGAGCACAGGAAGTGCCAGGACCACAAGCGCAAAGTCTTCAATTCCAGGAGGGCTTTGGATGTGTGCATGCCTCTTGCTTTGTCCAGTGCTGAGGGTGACAGGGGAGCGATGGTATTGGTCGCAGGCCTTGGACAACAGGATGTCCTGTTTGGCTGCTCGGCATGGAAATCCTTCAGAGCAGAGACACACGGGTCACGTGTGAACCAGCAGAGTTGATCAATTTGACGCAATGGCACTTTGGCATTTCAGCATTTATTGACAAAACAGTTCAACTTAATGTGAATTCTTAAAAATAGAGGATATTTGGGGGAAATTAAGGAACATTGCTGCACAACTGCAGTGAGTCTCCATATCGTCACGCCCCTCTCTGCCTATTTTACAGCACACCACAAACACAATCACACAACATGTCGTCTGGCTTCAATTCTGTAGAAAGCAATGCATTTTATAATCACATTTAAAGTATCAAATCTCTAAAAGCTGCAGTTATGTAAAACATTGTTCATTCTGCTGACTTACCTCCATGGTGATGACTAATTGTTGACCGTAAAACACTGATTCAAATCCTAAAGAGGGAGATGAAGGGAAAGAACTAAATCTTATAAAGTCGAACTAAAACTTGAATTCTCCTCACTTTTTGTGGAAGGAAATAGAAACTTGAATGAAACAACAGCTACTGGGCATTTCTTTGCATTTTTCAAAAGAAGAGTTTTGGCCACATTTGTGGAAACAGCGTGTAAGCCTCAAGCCTGTGAGTGGGAGTTTCCCATGACAACGGTTGAGTGACTGATTAAAGTTGCTGGGAGACATGCCGTCAACTTCTGTGTTTATCCTAAAAACGTTGATACGAGGAAGTCCACGTAGCTGTCTCACTTTCACGGGTCCAGATTTGGTGATGGCAAATGACCATGGTGGTTCTGTGACTTCCCACGTCACCTTGTGATTTGTGCCATGACCCGGAGTAACATGTGAAGTGGTCAAATAACAGAGGGGGGCTAAGCGTCGGTGCTGCAGCTTGTTAACTGCCTGTGTTGTCATAGGGATTTAAGATATATCACTTAAGTATATTTAGTGCCTGCCCACACAGTGGCGCACCAATCAAATTACAAACAATGACATCGTCAGTAGGTACCAAACATTTACACTCAGTGGCAAAGGTGCTTATTTTGCAGACACATAAATAATATTGCAATTCTAAATGACCAAATAATACAGGTGGAAACAAGCACCAAGGATATATTTACAGTATATCCAGATTTTTTACCAATTATTATTTACCAATTTACTTTGACTCTTATTTGTTTCTGTCACGTGTCCAGTTCCTTGTATATGTACACATACCTGGCCAATAAAGCTGATTACTTGTTGATATTACCTGTTGCTTTGTGGATTATATCTTTTTATGTTATTATATATTACATTTGAACTATTTTATATATGACACTTACTGCATATCTGTCCATCCTGATAAAGGGATCCCTCCATGGCCGCTTTTCCCTGGGGTTTCTCTCTCGTTTCCATCTTTAAAGAGTTTTCCCTTATCCAAAGCAACGATCTAAGGAGCGAGGGCATCACATGTTGCAGATTGTGAAGCCCTTGAAGGCTCATTTGTGATTTTACTACAAATATAAAAAAAAACTAAATGAGTAGGAAAACATGCAAAACAAATGCAGATGCTTCCTCACACTCACATGTGCGTTGCACAAATCCACACAAAGACATACTAAGAGACTGATGCAAGCAACAAAAGCACTCCTTCGTGTACACAAACTATCAAACATGGAGACATTAAAAAGCCATTAATCTGTATTACATCCTCTACCTTTTCCTCTGGCATTTATTGTAAAGTTTGGACATTTGTGCATTCATACCTTGCACACATATCTACACAGTATTGATTTCTAACGAAATTTTGTAATAAAATGTATTCTAGTGCTCAAAAAGTGTGCTTTGTGTGAGTTGTTGCTGCCCTCTTGTTCATGCCCTATCCAGGGTCACTGCTACTGCCCTTTAGCAAAATCTGTCAGGCCCTCTTTGACGCAGATCCGTTTCCTGTCAAAGTGAGATTTTTATTGTTCCAAGGGAGCAGGCTCCAGAATCTCGCTCCCCCAGCCTTTTCCTGTTTCCTCGTAAAGAGGAAGTGCTGTTTTGCTTCAGTTTTTTTTCTCCCTCCCGCAACTTCTCTGGGACAAATCTGGAACACTGACTGCAAGACTTTCCTTGTGTCGGCCAAGTCTTGATTTCAAAGAATGAAAAGAGTTCCTTAAAAAGAGATACCCTCCCACTTCAAGCTTACACACACACACACACACACAAACAAGCCCACACTGATTTTGCATCCTATATTTTAATGTACCCCCTCTGAGCGATCAGCCTTGATGGTGTGTGTTGCTGTGTGGTCACCTGCGACCCCGAAGTGAAGTGTTCCCATGGTGCCTCAGCACGTAGCCTCTTTGTTATCGCAGAGAAAATAGTTCTTTGTATGCAGGGAGGGTCAGATCATACATTCAGTCAGTGCAGGCCCTTAAAAGAAAACCGCTGGAACACCAAACACTAAATACATCAGCGGTAACGTAGAACAAAGAGAAACTAACTTAAGCATTCAAAAAAATATGATTATATATTAATTAATATCTCGTCATAAATGTAACTTTTTGGGGTTAAGTTCTGGTTCTTGCCCCCTGAAGCCCAGCCACGCTGTGAGTACGTGGTCCCATTCTTCACTTACTTAGAATGACGAATGAGTCCTGGTTGTCAGACTGATCTCAGTCAAGCTTCAGCTTCAAGGCAGAGGAGGAGCAGCAGTCTCGTGGTGTCTGCTACCACCGCCGACAGCTTTTCAGGCTCACGTGAGATAACCAACCCGAAGCCCGTCACGACCCCATCTGAACAAACTCCAGACCTCTAACAAGACTGAGAAACGTGATAAAACATGTCTCATATAAGAGTTATTTGACAATTCAAATGTTTTAGCACTGCTAGCAGAAAGTCTCGAGCGCAGGCGCGTTGGATCATGTCACACTGTGAGGGTCCAAGGACCGAAACGTGAATACAGTGAGCACAACTGATCAACAGTGTGCGAGAGCTTTCTTTTACTAGTGAATCACTAAAATGTTCAAGTTCTGCAAAGTCTGTCCTGCTCCAGAACAATGGAGACTTTTAAAAGTGATTATCCTGTTATTGACGAGTTATTCTGACAAAAATGATCAAATAAGTTTTTTAAAAAGCTGTCACGGGCTAATATCAGGATCAACACAAGCATCTCTTGAAGCTTGTCTCATAGCCGTCACCACAGTGGGGATGAGAGTGAGCAAATTATTCTTAAATAAGTCTTTGTTTTTGCACCATTCCTCCCACTGAGCTACAATAGAAGCACACAAGCAGGAGGAAAAAGAAACTTCTTTCATATCATGCAACAGTTTGGCTTTAACAAGCTGCAATTTGACAGATTTGATCTCACAGTGACAGTAAACATGAGCCCATATGAGCTCCCATGTTGCCATCAGCTGGTGTTACATTCAGTCAATACAAAGAACCGTCCAGTACTGAGGTTCCTGGGTGTTCCTCTGGACTGCAGAGGCAGCAGAAGGCTGAAGGCACTCGGCCCCCTTCAAGATGTCTGCGCCACAATGGGGACAGAAAAATGCTTCAAAATCAGATTCGCGAAGCGGTTTGAGCAGGATGGAGAGTGTTTGTGCAGGAGAGGGGTTTTATCAGCGGCAAACACTCACAGGAATTCCGGTTTGGGATTGTCCGTCCAATTCCTGCGTTCCACAGGAAGCCCTGCATAAAAAGCAACTAAAAACGCCCGAAGACATTTCATTTGGAGGCAGTCGACTCACGGGGAGCACCTCGAATTAACCGCGAAGGTTTTTTATTTGAAACCAGCAACCCGAGCTTTAAAAGAAACTGGCACCATGGAAGAGTCCTCTTATCCACTGGTCCGGGCCCATGGCCGCCGCTCACAGCCTGTGCGCGCACACGCAGCCGATGACCCCGCACTGCCAGGGTAAGACTCCTCTTTACGCACTCTACACAGGTCCGAGTTCACGTTCAGGTCCTGTTCAACTGAAGGTGTGTTTAATTCATTCATTTACATTTTTGAAAAAGAGAAATAAGGTCAGGATCAACTTTATTGGCAATAACTGACGCACGCAAGGGCTCTCATTAATATACTTCTACACCTTTACAACACCTTTACTGAAGGACACACATGCAAACAGCCAAACAAAGCTAACATGCTAACACATATGTGCCCCTGTCACTACGATATACAGGCACGAAGCTAAAAGATTGTAATCTAGTGTTCCTGTGTACAGTGAGTCAGACAATGGTGGGGACGTTGTATACTGTCTGTTTCACTAGAACACATCTCTTCTTTATATCACAGTGAAATGATCATAATCAAATAGTGGTTTCCATACCTCTACAAATGGGTACATTGACAATAAAATATAGGGTCCATGACCTCTAATAATGATTTCTTAATGGGAATAATGGCGGTGTAGTTTAGACTGGCTGCATTAGTCATCTCGAGCATGGAATAAACACAAGAATAATTATTTAATATTATTTGGTGGAAGAGGAAAGCGATTTATTTATTTTATTCAAATAAAACACACAATTAAAGCTCTTAATTACTGTCATTTATAATTCAATTTAAAATAAAAAAAACAGAAGTGTGATTCTTTTGAAAACACAGGAAGGATTTAAATATCAAAAGTTTCATATTATATTTTAAATGATTATTTTTGCAAAAAATACTTGGTTGAAGGATTTGGGATTCACTAAGACTAGACAAACTGATCTCAATCAACAATTACTTGTCCTAATAACTTCCTATACGGCTGCGGTTTCCTGTAGTTTTCCTCTGATGGTGAATTAACGAATAAGTCTTTTTTCAAACAATCGTCAGGTGTTTGAAAACTGGGATTGGTTTTGCGTGCTTGAGTCATTCCTCTTGTTCATACATAAGTGATGGCCGACAAAATCCACAGTCCTTGTTCCATAAATGTCCAAACGGTTTTATGTAAAGCTAAAGTGAGGCTTCAGCAGGCTGAAACTTACATTTCAATATTGCATACTAAAAAGACAAAAAAGTTTTGAAGATGCCCACGATTTGATTAACTCAGACTGCTGAAGCCTCAGATGATGTCCTCCACCACTTACATTGGAAGCATGTAAATGATCTCTTAATGGTTTCACTGTTCATACGGATACCTGAATGTTGCTTTAAGACTGAAGACTTTTCAAAAACACGCGAACTTCTCCTTTAATAGCACCAGCTGCCGCCACAAGACACCTCCGCGGGGCCCTGCCTCCCGGCGCCCGGCTGGTGAGGAGGCGCACCAGTCGATCGTGAATGAGAGAAACAAACACGTTAAGTCCGTGTAGTTTACGTAGCCTGGGCAGTGACGTCACGCACGGTAACCCAGCGCAGGCAGTCTCGAGCTCCGGGACACCCAGCTGGAGGACTGGGAGGAGGTCCTACCATCACCCCCCCATGCTCTCTGACAGTCCTGAGCTCCGGGAGAAACCTGACTAGAATCACTGGGTTTGAACTCACCAGCGGAATATAACGGGACTAAGTTGTGTTCAAGCTGCGGGCGCCTCTCTACTCCCTGCAGTGTTGGACTGTGTCTGCTTTTTGTTTTCTGTGGGGGGGGGACATTAATTTTAGGAAAGCTGATTGCACGGTTTGTGATTATTTTTGTATCCACCATGCATGCCCTTCACATCGGCTTGTAACCGCGTGTGCGCCGCTCGTGGTTCAATGTTCAGGAATGCGGCTTTTCTTTGCGTTTATTTCTGAATGTGTGGAGCCGTTTAACGCAACTCTGCGCGTGTGCGCGCGTGTGTGAGAGTATTGCAGAGTGATGGTGCTCTGAGTGAAGGATGTTGCTCTTAATAACGCTGATCTCCGGATCCGCACAGTGCCGTGAAACAGCGCCCTCTCGTGGCGATCGTAGGAGACGTGCATGCTCAAGTTGCTCCCAATGTGCAAGTAGGCCAGAACTTATTACGTTATGGAAATCACGCACGAAACACATGCAGATGCAGTAACCGGCGCGTGCTCTGATCACCTGGCTTTTTGAAAAAACAAAATTAAATCTATTTCGTTAATTTAATTTAAGTCTTTCTTCTATATTTATTGAATCTACCTCTTCATCTTTGCAGAGTGTCTCTTGTGTAGAAACGTTGGTAATGTCCTTTATGCAACCCAAAGGAAGAGTTTTTAATATTTTGAACGCCTTCCATAACATCATGATAAAAAGCTATTATCCAGTCATATCAGGCATTTGGTGGGGACACTGCTGTACCACCCAACTAGTATGAACGTTTTTGGACAAGTGCCCTGCAGCACTTTCCTCATTGCCAGTGTAATGATGCTTTATTGTCACACACATGTTGTCTTCAAAGTGGCCCCCTGCTGTGCCGAGAGACGCGCTCGCTGCCGTGATTTGTGAATGAACGCAGGCTTTAGATGTGCGTGTCCTGTCTCTGGGCGTCGAGCCAGGAGGGGATCAGAGAGACATGCAAGCTGTGAACTCTCCTGCAGGCTACAGTCACGTAACCTGCGATCACACCCGGCCCTGTCAGAGCTCTCCCAAGGGTTTCAGGATCTGCTCTGTTAAAAAAAAAAAAGCGTGCCTGCAGGTTGTAGCATCGCAGCGGGAGCCGGTCCAAGCCGACTGTCATGCACTCTGGAAGTGCTTCACCATTCTTCCTTGCAAACGGATAGTCTTTCTTTTAATCCTGTACAGTATGTAATAATCCAAAGTGAACATTTCTGTGAAGGGAGAGTTCTTTGTCCCGCAGGTCAGAGAGAGTTCAACTTGCATCGTCGACAAGGATTCAGCTCTGTATATACAGAGCACAGCACATAAGGGCATGTAGTGCATACGTGCACACGTGTGCGGTGTGCTTGTGTGTCTGTGTGGCTCTGCGAGTCAGTAAGTTCAGAGCCACTTACACCGGTCCAGTTCCACAGTTCGGCTTCACTTGACAGGCCAAAGGATGCATCCAGACGTCTGCCTAGCAACAAGTTATAAACATATCTCAAACAGGCTTCCCGTGTTGCCGGGAACGTTCTCTTCACGTGGGGAGTCGAGCGTCTGCACTTTTAGCACGCAAATGCAAATTTATAGCGCAAAGCACATACAACACATACTTTCTTTACTGTCTTTACTGCGGGTCATAAAAGTGTTTGAGGACTTGAGGACGCAGCGTCTGCGCCCCTCCACTGACCTTCGAAATCACTCACAGGGGGAACGCACTCTGTGTGTTAAAAAGACACATTTGATCATGTCAAACTTTTTGAAAATGACAGTATCCCAGAAGGAATTCACTTGATGTCTGACATTTTAATGAAGGAACTGTTGTGTGATGACAGAACAGCATCTCTTCTTTTTATAGACCCTTCTAACACATAATCATCTCAAATCTTCTCCGTCTGCAGGTAGCTGGAGTCGTCCTGCTGGAGGGAAACATAAAGGTTCAGCCTGACGAGGACTTTGGCTACGATCCACGACCCCCCCCTCCCTCCCTCCCCTTCATCCTCCTCTCCTCTTCCCCCCACCCGACCGGCACGGAGAAGAGTGCGAGAGGCCGAGGCGTCGGAACGTGGGAAAGTGGAAGACAATGTACCAAACGCTGCTTCTCTCCTCCTCCCTCTTCATCCTTCACGTGATGGGCACGCCGCAGTTCTTCTCTCACCACGGGTAACAGCTCACTTACTGCTCTTCCTGTGTTTGTTATGGGCTGTCGTTTGGTCAGTGTGGCCCTTCAACTACAGAGCTCCACTTCAGCTGCCACTCAGACCTGTTTGTTTTAGCGACTTGAGGTTCTCACCCACTGAGTGTACACAGACTGGTTAAATGACGTTTAAACATTTAAGAGTGCACTCTCTCAGGACCGAAGCTCTGCCCTTATGTCCTGGACTATTAGACGCACACCATTATGGGGCAGTCGGCAGGCTCATCTTGTCATTTTCACTTGATTTGCACCAAAAGACCAAAATAAACCGAAAGGTCAAGTGGAGCCAAAGAGGTCATAGATCAACTCTTAACTCTGACACATTCGGGGGTGATTACACGGATCAGTCAGGAGCAATTATGCTGCACGTCAACCTTTGGTGACAAACAGAAACCTTATGGCTCTTGTGGTTTTTCAAGCTTTCTGAATGAGACGGGAGCCATTTAGGACCTAAATATCTCTCTGAAAAGGACTTGTCAGCACTGAAACATCTCCTCCAGTGCGAATGCTCTTGTAAGCCCAAAGTCTGTATTTCAAGCCGGGGTTTAATGTTTGATCTCATGTCTCCCTTTCTGCAGGAGGAGGGTGTGTGGCCGAGACCTCCATCACGACGTTGTCATGGCAACAGAGTCGTACGTCCAGCCGGTGCACAAGCCCTACATCACCCTGTGTCAGGGGCATCGGCTCTGCAGCACATACAAGTGAGTCTACCGGCGCACAACAGCATACGGCCATCAACAAATAACAACAATATTAGACATCTTGAGCGTTTGTCTGGCGAAAGACCAGCTGGACCACACAGTCCGGCATTTACACGAGGACTCGGGTCACAAGTGTTGAAACAGTGTCCTAATTGAGCCATCGCATGGTGTTTATTTCACGGAGCGGTAAACGATGCCTGACATGTTTAGGAAGGCAAAGGGTTAGACGTGCAGACCTAAATACATCTAGACTTTCTCCCACATACACACACACACATACACGTTTTACACAGAACTGGGTCATGGTGGCACATATTTGGGTGGAATCTAAATATCGAGTACTTTGTGTAACTACGGGAAATGAACTGCCCGCCCGCAGAGACCGCGGTCATGTTTATTTTGGACTGCGTTTCCCTTCATACTCATGAACTCTCAATCTCTCTCCAGCTCTGATGCTTTCGAGTCCCCCCTCACATTCCCTCCATTTTAATCTTTTTTTTCTTTTAACCCTTCCCTCACCACCACAAATTCTGTTTCACTTTTGGATCATTTGATCCTTTTGTTTTCAGAAAACACACCCATCGTCACATTCTCTTTTAGCTTTTGCCTCAGTTTATCATCTTGTATCTCTCCTTGCAAACCAAACATATTAGAGTTTCATCAGGCTGCAGCCAAATGACAGAATTTGGATCTGACATTGCATCTCTTCTCCTGCCCCTTGCTCCCCTCCCTCCATCCCTGTCTCATCTATGACACACATTTGGAAGTCGGTGGTACGCGGTTTCAATATTCCACCAAGTTTCCAGTCTCTCATCTGCGTTTATTCGGGCTGACAGAACATGGAAAAGACTGGACTGGCTCAACCACACACACGAGGGCGATGACAACATTATGAATATCCAGGAATCCCTAACTGTGGGTGTCTGTGTTTTGTCTCCTCAAAACAGAACTGTGTACTCAGTGGCGTACCGGCAGGTTAGCAGAGCAGCTCCTCCTTCGCATTCCTACCCAGAATGCTGCCCGGGCTGGCGGAGATTTCACTCTCACAACTGCAACCAAGGTAACTTGTGGGGACATGTGATCAGTTTATGTGCTGCTCTGTACCTGTGTTACCTGCATCTGTTAAGTGCAAAACCTTTTTGTTCAAATGTTACAGAAATTGTTCATTTTGGGAAGCATGCAAATTCACTTTCTTGCAGAAAGTTCTCAAGCCTGTACGCTAAATATGAAGCTACAGCCAGAAGACGTTTTTTTTTGCTCAGCATAAAGACTGGAAGCAGGGGGAAACGGCGAGCCTCGCTCTGTCTAAAAGTACAAAAGAGATTAAGAAGTACAAAAACGTTGACAAGACTACTTGGGGTTTTATGGTTGTCTATGTGCTGGACTATTTCTTGGGTGGACATAAACAGCCAACTCAGTAGTAGAAGTAGTCAAGAAAAAGTCCAGCACAAATCCCCCCTAAAACTACAACGTATCGTTTTTACATTGTGTTTTTTTCAGCTTAAAGAAATGAGATATATAATGTGTGAATTAGGGAAATTTAGAGGTGCTGGATGACATCATTTATTTTACCCTTAGACAACCAAGCTAGCGGTGTCCTTCTTTTATGCTAGGCTATGCTAACCATCTCATGCTGTAGCTTCACATTTAGTGCTCAGACATGGTAGTGGTACTGATGCCCTCATCTCTCAGCAAGAAAGCGAATAAGCATAGCACCAGGTTTAATGTGATCATTCCAGAGTTTGCCAGTGAGCAGATTTTGTAGATTTTATTCAGCCAGTTTCCCCCTGCCTCCGGTTTATGCTAAGCTAAGATAAGCTAAGCGAACCGTCTCCTGGCTGTAGCTTCACATTTAGCATATAGACATTTAGCATATATCAATTAACTCTTGACAAGAAAGCAATATTATATTATAAAGCATATTTCCCCAAATGTTCAAATATTCCTTTAAATGTCTCTCACAGCTGTGTGTGGACAACCCTGTGTGAATGGAGGTACCTGCCTTAGACCCAACCAGTGTGCTTGTCTGCTGGGCTGGACGGGGCAGCAATGCCAAACAGGTAGACGCATGTACACACATGCACATTTACCTACACAGCCATACAAGCCTCTGTGAGCATATTCACACACACATAGAAACCCATTTCTTTCTGTTTCTTGCGTGTCAGATGTGGATGAGTGTAGCGAGCAGCGGCTGTGCGCGCAGGAGTGCGTCAACACAGCTGGCAGCTATCGATGTGCGTGCAGAGACGGCTTCAGGCTTGCCGGGGATGGCCGTTCCTGTCAAAGCCTTCCTCCTCCTCCTCCTCCTCCTCCTCTTCCCTCGCCTCCTCCTGCCACTCCTCCCTCTCCCACCCAGACCAGCCAGGCAACAGTGGGTGGTCACACTGATGCGGGTAAATGAGCAGCGCATGAGTGTGTGCGTGCGGTCACATACCATAATTTTGTGTCTTGCAGCAGCAAAGTGTCTGGAGCGCAGAGGAAAAGAACATAGCCAGCTTCGCGGTCCATTATTACTTTTGGTACGCGCTATGCCACTCTCAACTCGTACCGTGAGTAATAATGCACTGCGACTGGTGCCGACTCCAGACAGATGTCTTGTGGTCTGGTCCCGTGCGGTGAGACTGGGACCAGTTGGTCTTTGATAATGACTCGGTTGACTCCTGTGAGTCCTGCGAGTACAGCAAACATCTGACTCTAATAGAGCTCCCAAGCTAATACAGACATATTTTGATCCTGCACACTCCATTAGTTCCCTTAAAAATGTTGCAATGTTGTTTCTTGCCATGATAAAGTAGGTTTTCATTTGTGTGTGCTTCCTGTATCTTGGCAACAAAAGAATACAACCCCCCCTCTATGTCTACAAATATGGTCGTTGACCCCAGGACCCTATCTTGTGTCAGCGTTATTGCTTTTTGGGGAATTTATGCAACATGAAACCTTTTAAAGAAGACTTTCCTTTTCCTGATTTTTTCCAAATCTTTTCGCCATTTGGGAATTCACCAAACTGTAAATCTAAAGGGGATGCTGTCTGAACATGAGATATCTCTATGTAAGTTTGAGATTGCCAAATTTCTCGGGCTCTGCTCCAAACTCCCCCTTATTTATCAGTGTTTCTGCAGAGAAGAGAGACCAGAGTCACACAAAATGGAACTCCTCAGCTAAAATGAGACCGCTCAGTCCCGTGGCTCCACACGAGAGTCCTGCAAGTGTTGCTGAGTCAGCAAAAAGACAGAAGAAAAAAGATGTGAAGAAAGAAAAGGGAATCAAAAGCCAAAACATGACAGATCTTTCTACGTGGAGTGTTATTGGTAGGTGGGTGCTCAGTTTCACCTCTCTGCTCTCGCATGTAAAAAAAAATAAAATAAACGCGAGGCCAGAAGAGATGTTTTGCTCGAGACCGCATTCCATTATCTGTTCAAATGCACGCGTCAGAGGGATGTTGACGCAGATCACAGATATAAACACAGGTTTAAATGCTCAAAAAAGCAGACCGTCGCTCGGATTCTGCCAAGCTGCTGTGGAGGAGTGTTGGACTATGTTTATGTGTCTCCATCTTCCTCTTTTTCCCCCTCCCCTTCTTCCTCTTCTTGGCCAACACTTCTCATTCCGGCTCCATCAACCCTGTCTGCTGGGGGTCACCGTCAGCTCCCCCTCCTTTTCCTCCTCCTCCTCCTCCTCCTCCTCCTCCTCCTCACCCTGTTTCTGAACTCATTCTTGTCTCGGTAATGGACCACATCTGGGAGAGCTTGAGCTGCTCTAGGTCTGTCTGGTAAAAGCACAGCCAGAAAGAAGGGGGGGTCCCTATTTTTGCATCCCTCTCTGGGTCTCGCCTGCTCCAGAGACATTCCCCTCGGGTGGAGCCAGACGGACACTTGCCCGTAATCCCCCCCGGCCTCCCTGCAGCTCCGCGGCCCTCTCCCGGTTTGTAGTTTCGAGATGTTGCTGTGGCCATGAATCATAGGAGGGGAGGGACTTACGAGGGCAGGATGCTCGAAGGAATTCTCTCCGATATAAACTTTAGATCTGAGAGAGAGAGAGATGATTAAACACACACATCATTCTCGCCTTTGATCCATGCCCTAACCCTTCTCTCCCCCCTCTCACATAGTTTGTGCAAATTTAAACGTGTTAGTGGTAGCCCCCTCTGATGTAGATGTCTGTGTTTGTATGGTCTCTACAGGTGGAAGGATCAGCCTGGTGGAGAATGTGACGGAGGAGGTACAGAGCCTGAGGAACAGAGTAGAGCTCCTGGAAAAGGTACACAGGGGGGAAACACACACATGTTCAAACATAAAAGCTACCTACCCTGATACCTCCCAGCCTCGCTCACCAGGAACACCTCTGGTCCATGTATGATGCTATGATATAAAATCCTAGTTGCTATTTAATCCACAAACCAAAGCTGCTTTGAAATGCCAGACCTACACAGTTGCTTTTTATTTGATTTATTTCTCTGGGTTTTATTAGAATTCTGCCTGTGTTCGAAACAAGCAGAAAGGGTAAAGATTAGCCGTTGAAGTATAATTACGTTGTAGGTCACATAGATTTTTAGTTTTTACGAGGTGAGTAATAGTCCTTTTCTGCAGAAATGTTCCCTCACTTCCTCTTCCTCACTTCCTCTTCCTCCCTCTGTGCAGAAGCTGCAGTTGGTGTTGGCCCCCTTCAGCAGCTTCTTCCCGCTGTCGCTGGACGAGGGCTTGTCGGAGAAAACCACCTTACTGTCCCACTCCTTCCAGCAACTAGACCGCATCGACTCCCTCAGCGAGCAGATTGGCTTTCTGGAGGAGCGCCTGGGCACATGTGAGCGACCACAGGCTGACCTTTGATTGTTCGTAGCTGGAAGCGTTCCCCCTTAATGTGGGGGGGGGGGGAATCCAATATTTAGTTGAACACCACCGGACCTTTGTGTGCCAGCGAAGCAGGAACAGTTTTCAAACGTCTTCAAAAAGATCAGAGACCATGCAAAAGCCCCAGCGTAACAATTGTCTATAATGTAATAAAATGAAATGTATGGCAGCCAACGTTAACATAAATCTGATAACATAATTAAATCTTGTGCCTGTAACACAATAACATTTTTAGCTATGACAAAATAAGTTCACTGATATGATACATTTGTTCTTGAATTATAACCTAATTAAGACATTAAATATAAGAGTACTTTGGTTTGAGCAACATGCTAACACAATGATAATGCTAACATGCTGTGTTCAGGAGTAATTACCATCCTAGTTTAGCATGTTAGCATGCTAACATTTGCTAATTAGCTCTAAACTCAAAGTACAGCTGAGGCCGATGGGAATGTCATTAGTTTTGCAGGTCTTTGGTCAAAAACTAAAGTATTGAACAAATTTAAAATTTAAAAAAAATACATTCCGCCCAGTAGATGAGACAATATCACTCAACCTCATGGTGGCGCTAGAGGAAAAGTTAGGGGGTCACCAGTCAGACTTTTCAGTCTACTGACCAACAGACCGACATTGCCTCAGCACTTGCTGAATCAATCCAGGTTCGATCAATATCTTTCAAATCACATCCCTGTACACCATTTGTCAGTTACGTTGAGCATTCATAGTTCTGATTATTCTTTAATTACCTCTGTCGACAAACCTTCAACTCCCTGTGAAAGTGCTGACTGCGGTCTCTTGCACATGCCCAGTTGTGCTGTGGCCTTGGAGAGACTGCAGGTCACTGACCTTTGATTGACACATTATCCAGTGCTTAACAATGAGTGCTTATTCTAGTGAAAAAGATAAATGATAAGCAGCATGTACAGCGTAAAGATGTAAGATGTCTATTAAACCAAGCTTGTTTTTATCATTTTTATTCCTGTCTGTAAAATCAGGTTATAGTTCTTACGTTTTTTAAGTTAATATATTTGGATTTTGGATATATCATATAATTGTATTAGTCTAGAGAATTTCTTTGAATTTCACATTAGCATATCAGGCATCCCCACATGGAATCCTGACCCTAACTTTAAAACTCCACGTTTGAGATTTTTATTATTTTATGAGCTTTATGACATTTGTTTTTATTACATTATGGCCAATTATTACATTATGGGACTTCAGATTGTGAAGCTTCAACTATGAAAATCTTAAGCCAACACTCAATTGTGAATTCCCCTCCATTAGGATTGCAGTGGGAGACAATGAAATCAAAGCATGGTCTCGTGGTATTTAACTGATTTCAATCAATGTTACAGTCGTGTAAAAACAAGTGTGTGCAATTGACTTAAAAACTTTTGGACAATACATTGTGCTAACACTTTCCGCTCTTCTCCCCTGTAGGTTCTTGCCAGGAGAATTAGCCACCGAACGTGACCCGCCGCATTTCCAGACATCGCGCATGAAGTCAATAACGACACAAGCCTGCCAGAGATTGTACGCACCAACGTGGCTGGCATTTAAAAGGAAGGGATGGAAGCAGAAACGGCCTCAGTTCGTTCTCGTTACGCCGTGAAGCAATCATCGCACAAATCATCTGTGATTTCCACTACTCCCAACAGCTTCATTTACCTTTCTTGCTGGATTACTGTCAAATTCTTGATTTTGTAACAGTACCTGTGGCAGGGTCAGTGTCAACATTACATCATCCCTGTAACATCTGAATCAAACCCCCTGTGGGGTCAAAGGTCACGATGGCCACTTTGTTTCTGTGTTTGTTTTGCATCAGTGCAGCTGTGTCCTCCGTCCCGAGGCAGACAGAGACATCTGTATTTATCTATTTAAATTATGATTACTTTGTTATTACTGAGTGCTAGAACAAACCTTTTTTTATACCTAGTTTTGTAACATTTTGTAATAAAAAGTCTTAATCAGAAACGCCACGTGTTTGCAAATACATTGTTCACAGCTGATACAAGAGAACAAACTCCATTATTCTAACAACAATGGACGTCTCCTGTTGACCTCTCTTTGATATGTACTGTAATAACTGGTGGGGGAAGCATTCAGATCCTTAGGTATCGGTACCACTTTGTGGAAATACTCCATTTCAGGTAAAAGTCCTGCATTTATAATTTAACTTAAGTAAAAGTAGACACGCAACATTTTAATTTAACGTTATGACAAGCATATTGTTTTTCTTAATTATTTGAACCTGCTTTTTGACAGAAATCTACTTTTTAGAAATAAGTGTGACAATCTTGAAAGGAGAGAAGATATGGGAATCAAGAAAACTTGTTTTTGTTTACTTATTTTAAGAAAATAAGACTTAGGACTCAATAATGGACACAACTTACTTGGTAAGATGCAGATCTTTGCATAGCTTTTTTTACAAATAAGCAATCAGAAATGTAGTGGAGTAAAAAGTACAATATTCCTCTCTGAAATGTAGTGACGTGGAAGTATGAAGTAGCAGAAAATAGTAGTACCTCTAAAATGTACTTGGGTTACTTTCCACCACTGGCTGTAATGTAAATCACAGAGGAAGGCATTGAGAGCACGACCACTTAAGAAAAAAAGAATGAATTTTTATTTATTCTTTTGCAAGGCATTCACGTTTATCCAGAATAGGAGAAATCAACACTACATCATCAGTATTAACCAGATAGTATAATGGGCGTCTATAGTATGTGTGCATTATTTAAAAATGCACACATACAGTAAGGGACCACACGCATACAAGGCTCTGCAGGATGTCAGCTTTGTTTCTCATATTCAACTAAAGCTACCACCAAATTACACTTTTAATAGCTTTGGTGAAAGTCAGAGAAAACTTGAAGTCCTTTTTTATTTTTCCACCTAAACTCAGCATGAAAGGTGCTTTATTTAGGTTCAGAATACTTTGAATCCACCCCCCCTCCCCAAATATCTTACATGAGTTCGTAAACAACTGCCCGAAAATCAACCAGCAGACATGACACAAAAGCTTAGAATTCACACATTTGTATTACAAAATAACTGAGAACTGATCAGGAAATTAATGGACAAAACACTCCATTAGCAAAACGTTTATGGTATAGCTCCTATTTTGGAAGAAATAAATTTGGTAGAGTACTTAATAACATTCAAACCTTGCTGCAATTTGGAAAAAAAAATCTCATTTTTTTTTCAATGAGAAGAAAAGTCAATAAATATATTTAAAATATGAAAAAAAAAAATCATTAATTAGTATTACTGTAGTAGGGTGTATAATTCCATACTGGCATTTAACATGAATGAAACCTTGACCATCACATGTACATAAAGCCGAGAGCCCAGCAGGTATCAATAAAGCTACTATTGTGCTCAAATATGAACAGCAGTACCAAAAAGTATTAATAAACTCTTTCACAACACGGTCCCTTCACAAGGTTTGTGTGTGTGTGTGTGGTCAGTCTAAATTGAACATTTAATGGTCAAATAAATACATTTCCTGGATTTGATGCTAACTGTGTGCAAGACAACGTCCCACTGTAAAAACAAGCTAACTTCAAAAGAACCAAACAATAAGATGCAATTAGCAGTACACAAATATCCTGAATGCAGAAATACATTCTCAGATGGCGTTTGATGGGCAAAAGCCGCAAAATATGGGACTTTGCGAACGGTGTGAAGGCAGTGAGCAAAGTGAAATGTAAGACCTGGATGCAAACAAAAACAGTTCAGTCAGTTCTATCTGGTTAGAAGTCACTGTCCGCACACAGTACAAAACGTAAAATTGATCATAGGCTAACTAGCCGAACAATGCCAATGTGCGATACCGACAACCAATCAAACTTAAGGCTAAAATGTCCACAGCTTTTTTTTTTTTTTTTAAATAATCTAATATTCTAACTGAAATCAGGACATCACAACTAAAACTGTAAATGTTATTCCCTTTCGTAATTTTAAACCCTTCTGAGCTGACACTTTGAGTATGCCAGGTTTGTTAGTAATTAGAGAATCTTCAAGTTCAAAAGAACAAATAAAATTAAAAAAATCAGATGAGAGAAGTCAAAAAATGACTAATCATTTCACAATTCTACAGGTTTCCCCCTCTTTCCTCCACAAACAACTACCTTATACCATTGGTAAAGGGAAATGATATCATAGGTAAAGGGAAATCAGTCGGGGATGACTGATTAAGCCGGTCAGAGTGAGATAATAATGGACTTTTGTCATGGCACAGCAGGCAGCTTGCACTTTGGAACAGTAATGCTAAAACAGTTTGACATTGCATGACATGAAATCACCTTTTTTTTGACACATCTTAAAATAGGTTCACTTGTGAGTTCTGTCCAAGGAGCAAAAAAAAAGAAAAAAAAAAAGAAATGAAAACACATGCAATCACTTCTACAAAAACAAGATTAACTGAAGTAGAAATAAATAGAAAACTAAAATACAGAATACAGCGAGAAGACACTTGCTGCTCAGCGCTGCACGCAGGTTTTTTCTAATCTTTTGGAGACAATGCACAACACTGAAAACTGATCAGTCCGCTTGAGTCCATTAAATCAGTACAGATGGGTGCTATTGTTTTACACTGTATCTTGTAACCTTGGATTCCTTTCTTTCTGACATCATGAAGTATGTCATGAGCTGTTGGTCATTGAGCTGAAGAGCCAATATGGATTATAGAGTTGAATTCATAGCGACAGGACTTAAGAAGTCCACAGCCGCGCAGTGTCGACCTCTCACCTCCGCACACTCCACCGCTCACGGAGACCCAGCTCCTTTTGTCTTTAGGCAAGAGACTGGAATGCTGAAAGGGGGAGAAACGCGCTGAAAGGGAAAGGAAGGAAGGAGATGGGCTACTTTGAATGTGTGTGAGGCAACATGAGGGGAACACATGAATATCCCCACATTTATGAACAGAAAAGAGAAAATGGGGAACAGAAGGCAGGCGGAGGACAGAAAAAGGCCCCCCAAAAAAATAAAGGTACAAAATGGTGATAAAGTAAGACAATACCAAAGCCAAGCTTCCAAAGCAATGATGAAGGTGGACAAAGCCATCCAAAAAGGCATGCATGGAGAACGACACACATCCATACTGTTGGCTTTCCGTCCGTCACTCCGCTCACGGCGTGCAGAGCAGCGCTGCTGCTGCAGGCACAGTGAGGGTCAGGACTGACTCAGGACCAGGCGTCAGCTAGACAAGAGATCTTATGGCCGGTAGACCCGTGTCATGTTGTTTCCTGGCCAGATGATGGGAGAACCTGGGGAGAGCGGGCAGGGCTGGGGGTGGAATGGATCTCAGACGGGGGACACAGAAGAAAAAGGAGGTGGGAGTGTGGCAAATGTTCAGTGCCTCAACGGCCCGTTACTCTGGGTTACGGAGTCAGAGATGTTCAGGAAGGCGGAGCGCATCAGGTTGAAGGATTTGTCAGAGAGGGACGAGATGTCCTCTGACGTCATCCCCTTTGTCTCGATCTTTGGAAGGATCTTCAATCTGATGGTCCCTGCAGAGGCGAAAAATCCTGCCTGTCAGAAGTTTCATCAAACAGCTTTTTGCACAGATACAGATGGCACACAGCGAGGACTGCTCGCAGCCGAGGACAATCAAGCCGACTTACCTGATTTGAACTGCTTTTCTTTCCGTAGGTAGAAGTTGCTGTAGGAGGAGAAAACGATTGGTATGATGGGCACCTGAAAAACAAAATATTACCGTCACCTATTCATCTTCCTGTTAAACACACAAATCTAAAGTAATCTGACTCCTAAACTTTACATTTGACCATTTATTTCCTCCTAAGTGAGCGAGAAGATGAGAAACAAACAGAAATGAATACCAACTGAACCAACATCACATTCCCTCGCTCTCTCTCTCTCTCATACACACAAAAAGCAGCACGGCACTAGCAATCTCCATCTCCTCCAGTGCTGCTAATAGAGGCCGAGTTGCTCTCTTGAGGCCCCCCCCCCCCCAGAGTGGCCCTTTCAACAGGACTGGCTGAGCCAAACGTGGCTCCCCCTTGGGGCTGTCCTGCTTCCACTCGATCCGGCCGGCTGGGCACAAACGGAGAGGCTGCTCGTTAACTCGGCAGAAGCAAACACAGAGAGATGGAAGAAGTCCATGCTCGCACGGGAACGGTCTCAAGGGCACAGCGAAGCCAACGGGGAACACCGAAACACAGGCTGTGTTCTCCGGACATCAACTGAAGGTATTCTGCATCCTCACGCCACACGACTCCAAATGGATGAATAGATGAATTGGAGTTCCGGCCGTAAGAAAATAAACGCTGGGCTGGATAGCAAGATTTATATTCTTTTTCTGCCCCCCCCCAACACACACACACACACACACACTATAACAACTTTTCCCGGGGTGATCCAAGTTGCGGTTTCTGGCTAGATCTCATTCACCCAATGTTTTTAATTCATTCCACCTGCATCTTGTGTTGGGGCACAAGTAGTTACATCACACAACCAAGAACAGTTTCGGAGGAGACCCAAACAAAAACATCACAACGAAGTGCACATGTGTAAACAGACCAAACTATTTGGACCATTTGAAAGCATTCCTTGCTAATAACTCTGGCTGGATTCAGTGCTGTTTAGGCATGCCATCTGTATATTGGACGTGGTTAAATCATAATGCTGCCTTGCGTCATATATGGTGGCTAGCTCCCCCGTGTGTCTAGAAGCAGCACATTGCTGGCAGAGACACGTCTCCTGGAATCCAGCCAGTATCATCACAGCCCTTTTTCCAGCAGGGTTAAGTGAGTGAACAGGACGAGGGTGTCCATTACAGCACATGAAATGCTGACTTAATTCACATGTATAGATATGGATAGGGGAGCTTATATATGCTCTACTCAGTACACAGAAACCCCTCAAAAGTGGATTTTATAGGAGATAAGAGAGAAAAAAGTACTCACTTGTGCCTGCACTGCCAGGTGGAAAGCCCCTTTTTTGAAGGGCAGCAGGTCGCCTCTCTGGTTTCTCGTTCCCTCTGGGAACACCCACAGACGAATCTGTGGAGGTCAAAGGACATGGGGTGGAAAGCAAAAAGCAGCGATTTAATCATCCCATGTCGTCCCCAAGGTGTCAAAAACCACAACGTTTTCCTGGGGGTTTGGTTCTTCAGTGGTGTAAACACTGTCAACCATTTTTTATCACTTCCATCACCGCTGATAAAACTGTATCCTACGTCGTCAAGGCATCGGTTACCTGCTCGTCCAACATGGTTTTGGCAGCGTCAGTCATGACACTCTTGGCGTCGCTCGTCTTCTTGCGGTTGATGAAGACGATGCCGCCCAGCCAGCAAATGAGACCTACTGTGCCGGCGTAGATCAGCTCCTTCTTGGCAATCATGGTGCAGCGGTCCGGTAAGATCTCCATCAGGCCTGAGACACAGAGGGTTAAGACGTTTACTCATCGGTATACAGCATTTAACTTTCAACAATTTTCCAACAATTGAGACACAAACACATTAGAAGTACAAAGTGCTGTGATCGTTACCTCCAAGTTCATACGTGATATTTTAAGTGACGTCATGACTGTCACTTGTGCCTGAATGAGTGCCGTGAGACCACGAGCATGAGAAATAAGACAAAACTAATAAATAAGTAGTTTTCTAACATGCGAATTAAAAGAAAGACACTGGGGTGCTTAGTATTTCAAGATCATCAACAAACGTTACTTGATTGAAGATTCCTTAATAATAAATACAAATCTAGGAACACTTCATCTCAACACGCTGGCATTTCAGCATTTACTTTTCTAAATTTTCCTCTGACAATTTGAAGTTGTGGTAAAATGCATGATACCGGATACAACTGTGACACTTTGCATCATGTTGTTGATGTTTTGCCACATAAACTTTGGCCCTTCCATCTAATTTCTCTGTGGCCTAATGCCAAAACCTGGATTTCATCAGCTATAAAGTCTGCTGATGTCCATGTGATGAAAGACATTTCACTTTATTGATGGGAGTTATCTCCATGAATAAGAGCCTTCATTATGATAAAATCAGACATTTAATTAACCTTCGCGCAAAGGCAGCTGGTGCAGAAGATAGCGCAGTGTAATATGTCAAAGACGCACAATATCAGAGAAGGGAAGTCGAAGTGTGAGAAAGAAAGGATGGAAAAAGGCAGAGTGCTTGAAACCCGGCCACAGCTATGGAGGTGAGGGATCTTCGGTCGCATCACATCGGCTCTAGGACGAGCAGCTATTAATGGCTGGGTGCAGCGGGTTGGCATGGCAACTTAAGACGCCAAATCAGACTCGTGCGGAGTTTTCTCAGCACCAATTAGGCTCCTGGCTCTCGCCTGCTGTCACTACTCCGGCCTCGAGCCTGCCCTCATCACTCAGCGGCGCTGAAAAACACTCTCTCCCAGGCGCTGATGAGAGAAAACATACCTCCGCTACGTTACTGTCCTCAACACTCAGATTTAAGACCAGGAGGAATGAGGCAATGCTAAAAGACACACGAGAAACTGAACCAGAAGATTAAGTAGAAAAAACGTGCTCTTACTGAATCTACACCAAGAGGGTCCTGTAAGGACAGTGATGAGGATTTATTTTATTGGTTTATGTATCGATTAATGTGTTGTTCTATGATTGTCTGTGCCAAATCAAAACTACACGGTATTAAGTCCTGGAGGGTAGACGGGGTGGCACCAGTGTTGTCTCCAGCAGTCCTGATTGTTGACACGGGTCTGTTCGGTGGTCGAACCGGACCGTGACTAACAGCCAATGTACATAGGACCGGGCTGCGTCACATTCCGGCTCCGTCGCATCTTCCGGAGAGGCAACCCTGCTCTCTGTGATCAGCAGCATTCAGCAGTCATTACGTTGCTGAGCTGTAGATAAGATCAGTATGTCATGACCATCAGGTTAACAGCTGTGCTGTGAGATTGTCTATATTGACACAGGATTTTTACAACTTTTTAAGAGTAAAATTGAAGCGCTTTCAAGCAGCCTAAATAAAAAATGTCCAGACTCTCAAAGCCTTTATCATCACATCCAAATTGTTACAATAACTGTCAGAAGACAACAAAATAAATATGACAATGGGATTGTTTCATTTGAAATATTAAAAGATGTTTGTTGTACATGAGTGATTGTGTCGATGATGAAACACCAAATTATATTTAAAAAATCAAGCACTTTTCAAGGAGTATATCTGAATTCCTAACATTGAAGACATAATGGTTCAAATTAAACATTTTCCAAATGTTCAAGACTTGTGCTAACGCTGCTGACATAACATTTTGCAGCAACAAACAGCCGTCATATTCAAGAGAGCCAAAAAAACATCTGCTACCACATTTAAATGAGGATAAAGATGGATTTGAAGCGGGTCAAGGGGTGTGTGTGTGAGATCGGGCCCGTCAACCCTACAGTAACATCCAGGTCATCCGCCAGTTAACTGTGTACAGTGTGAAGGGATGGTTTCCTGTGTCACGGTGTTAGTGAGCTCATCCAGGTCAGCAGTCAGTGCACTCAATGCAGGCCCAATGTATTGGCAGTTCGCAGCTGAGGCTTTCTCCACTAAAATCCTCCAGGGTCATGATAAGGGAGCGTAGACGCGCCATGTACTGATTATTCGCTCAGGCCAGGTGTTGTTGCATCCAGCTCGCACAAGCTCGAGGTGGGATGTCAACACTGGCCAGAATACAAGTCAGCTGCCTCCCCTCGTTTCCCCTGGTAGCTCTGAAATGCATGCTGTCCTGGGAAGATTCACCATGCCTAGTTTTCGTGATGCACGGGGCGGCAGAGACGCAATAATACCCTTTAGTTCCATTGAGCAGTAGCAGCTTGTCCATTTTATTCCCCCTGTCGGATATTAACCAGCGCAACAGTACACCTCTTTCATGTCCTGCAGAGGACTGCTGCAACTAAAATGTCCAGAAAACTCCCAGAGTGAGTCAAATCTGGTGTCAAATAGCTCAGGGTGAACTGCAGAAAGTACAACACCTCTCCCCTGAGAAATCTAATCTTATTTGAGTTGCAGAAGAAGAGACGCTAACACTAACAAAATCGTGTGCTGAGGAAACGTTGCCATTTGCACGACCATCCTTCATCTTGCATCATTATTAATATGAAGCAACCAAATATTTAAGTCAGTATTTAAAGATAAAGGAGGCTAGCTGCATTTCCTAACCTCTCAATATTGTTTCAGTCTCACTTTAAAAAGAAAAGTATTTAATTATGCAGGAAAACATTCAATGCAACAACTTCCAATGTTGGCAGCTATCTAAACATTCGTTCTTTCAGGGTTTACATAAGAACAATGTAGGAAGAGGAATCAGTCTTTTTCATGCATAGTCCCTCCAGTGAATGACAGATTGATAAGGTCACAGAATATAGATATTAACACACTCAAATTAAAGTGGAAAGCCAGCCGTTAGATCCAGATCTTAGCACTTCAGATCCAAATGAATCACTGCCCAAATGTGTATGGACTGCATGTAATGTTCAATTTCTGCAGGCTAAAGAGAGAATTACATCTGTGGTTCTGAGAGGGAAATCAATGTCAAAAATATATCCATCTGCATACATAAAGGTAGTACAGCACCCACCCAAAACATCCAGGGAGCTCTGGTGGTTGGAGATGATGACATAGGGTCCCTCTGTCTGAAGATGCTCCCAACCACTCACTTCAAATCGAAGACCCAGGAAATACTTCACATGACGAACCATGAAGCGGATAACCCTGAGGGGGGGGGAAAGGTTAATTACAGTCCTGGATAAGTATAGGTTACCGTTCACAGTCATGTGAGAGCAGCATGTAGGCTGCATATTATTAACCAGAATACTATGTCGAAAGAATTGGAGGCAATAGTGGAATGTATAATGCATGTTAAATATTAGGGTATTATAGTACATTGTAAAGGATGTCAGCTCAGATATTTTAAAAATAGACAATAAAGGTGAGAACATCCCTGTTAGCGTTGTTTGTTTCTTGGTTGGTTAAATAACTGCATGTATTAAGCACAACGCTGACGTGAACACTTGACTCAACTTTACAGTAGATGCATGAACCAGAACACCAAAACAATATGCTTAAAGAGGCTTAAATTGAGCGATACTTTAAAATGACACAGTATTAAGTTACCTCAATGAATCTTCAAGAAGTTTAGAGTAGAATATTAGAATATTTTTCCACACCGACATTCATAGTTTGTACCCTAGGTTTATCTTTTGGGACTTATAAAACTCGACCTTTGTAGAGACAACAGATGATAACAGTTCTGAACTCTGTTAAGAGATATCCAAGGTGACCTCTACCCCCGACTCGGATGTTGTTTAGATAAAACCACCAGCTCCAGGGTCACAGACTCGTGTCATAATCTGATGACGCAGGGATCCTTTCTCACCCCACACACACACTTCCTTGGCATTTTCTTTCCAGCCCCTATAACACTTTCAAAAGTCTGCCTGTTTCCTCACCTCAAACACACAGAGTATGGCTGCCAATTTGATGGTGATGATCTGGCAAATTTCACACTATAATCAGCTACTTAGCTCTCTATTCCCATGTATTATCTGATCATCATTTGATTGGGACTAACCTCTTCTCCCTCTTAGAGCCAAATGCAGCATAACTGCACAAACATTTACTTAATAAAACTGCTGTCACACACATCGCTTTATCTGTAGATATATCTGTAAAATTAAAGACTGCACTAATGCCATGGACTCAATCCCGCATACACATTTATCAGGTTCATTCACTAATGAAAGTCAGATACATGTTGTTTCAACTATCAAAACTACACCGTTTTATTGAATGTTCACAAGTAGCAAGAACCAGAAATGAACAGAAAGAAACAAAACACAAGAACCTATCCAACTCCAGACACACAGCCAATACATGAACACACGTAAATGTACACATGAACATGCACTCTTTCACTCACTCACTCACACACACTCGCTCGCTCGCTTGAACGACTTATGCGCTCCAGCGCAGGTGTTTCTGCCAGAACAGATGTCAACACGGCGGTCAGCATCGCACACGTATCGTGGACCAAGCAGTCATTTAAGAGCCAATACTCATAGAATGAGAGTTACAGTACGTAAAACCTCTTTGAAAATTACTTTTCAGGGCAGGTAGCCTAATGATTAAGGCACATACCAAATAACTGCAAAGTCCATGGTTCCACTCCCGGCCAGGAGACCTTAACTGCATGCCATACCCCTCTCTCTCCCCACGTTTCGTGCCTCTCTCTAGTCTGACTGTCAAATATATATTAATATGAAACATTAAAAAAAGAGTGCAAATAAACTCTGAGCAAGTCTGTAAATGATCAAATGATAAAACATTTGATAAAAAATTAAATCAAAAAAACAAAATGCATTCCACTACTACAGAAATGTCTTAATGGTCATACAGCCACATGTCACAAATCTGCACTTCCAGGCAAGACTGTTTCTCATTTTGGATAACAAACTAGCCATTTCTTCTGTGCTTCTGTTACACATCAGCAACTTGAATGACCTTCCCTCTCAGGGAATACAACAGAGTCACTCCCCGTCTTCTGTCTCAGCTAGAGAAACCATCACTTCAAAAGAATACCTCACATCCCTTCCTCATCACTGAGTCACGTCCCCTCCCAAACATCTTTCTCGTTTTGTTGTCCCAATATGTCCTCATTTTAAAAATGCCTTCTACCAATCTCTTTGTAAATTTAGGGTCTAGGGTCTGACTTCATGTCTTGTTATCTAGAGACCCATGTCTTGCAACCTTGCACTAATGTGAAGTTAGAGTGTAGGGTAAATAGATAGAAAATCTACAGGCTTATAAATTGTAAATGAAATGCTTTAGCGCACAATGCATGCCACTGGAAATAATGGGCTCTGTTTTATTAACAGTGATTATACAATATTCAAACATTTCCTATATTGTGTTCCAAGAGAAAGGAAATGAAGTGATCATTCCTATGGTTATTCTCTGTGGTTACGCTCACTATAATTTTGGGATTGATAACAGGAACGCCACGTAGTGCATTATAATAACCTTCATTTCACTGATGCCAGAGCAGATTTATTTATTTTTTACTCATTCACTGATGATGGAAAGACCAAAGAGAGCATTTACTGGACATAAACACTATTCTGGAAAGGCAGCTGAACTGGGACTTATTTATATGGCACTGTTTGGTCCCATGAGTCTGATTTGTCACAAATGAACAAATCCCTCAATCTTTGTTTTATTTTTTACATATTTGTGTTGAATGTATTGTATGCGTAACGTATTCAGGGTCATATTTCCTCACAACATGCTTTGGAGATGTTACTGGCGCAGTTTTGTTTCAAAAACCGATCCATTTTGTGTCGATGCATCCGAAGGAACGGTGGCAAAACATGAAAACAAAACATGGCAAACCTACACACCACACCAGAGTTAAAGCTTTAGGAAATGTGTCTTTAGGAGTGGCATATCGAATAACGGAAATCTCCTCTCTAACTTGTTTTCTAATAAGCCTTCATATGATATACTGTGCATTAATGTTTTACGATTGCCCTACTCACTCGTGCCGAGCTTTCGTTTATTCACTTTTTGTAAGACGGGCTGGCAAATGATGAAGCAAATCAAAGAGATTTTAATTCATATATCACAAGCTAAAGCTCACGATGTTACTTGAACTAATTTAATGCAATTATCTCTCTCACCGCCACTTGAAGCTAAGACTGTCTTGCACATACGTTTGATTGGTTTAGCAGTAAAGTAATGTTGACCTTTAATCCCGAAAGACAGTCTTTGGTTTATCTTTCAACACAACAGTACAGTGATAACACACTCAGTCTACTGCAAAAGCAACTGGTTATGCAATGACTCTGCTAGTGTTGCAGCAATTCTAAGTCTGTTCAAGGGGAATGAAACGGCCTTGGTTGGATTCTTTTTATGGCCAATCCACGAAGCTCTTCCTCCGAATCATTTCATTATCAGTCTCTAACTAAAGATCTTTGTACCTAGTATAAGTATGATGGCATATAGGCTGATCTGTTACCGACATAGATTCAATATAACCCGGCTGCTCACAGGGAAAAAAGGTGAGTCTGACCCGTTCCAACAAACAGTGCTGAAGCTAATTCAGGTGCTAAAGGTCAGAGGGTTGTTCAAGACTGGGACATGGTCACAGGGTTAAAATGACAAAGCAGATGATTCATTCATTCAGAAAGGCAGGGGCAATAAAATGAGTAGTTTAAACTATGTAGGCTTAAGGTCAGTCACCCACAACCTAAGTGACAACACAACTTCTTAATCAAACAGACAGCAACACTAGTAGTCTCCCATGGATGTTAATGGAACCTGAGCTCAAGCAATTGTAAGAGAGAAAGCTAAGCCTCTGTCCTTTGTTTGTTGTCATGAGATCCAAACACTAAAAATGAGTGTTTCAGGAAATGCAAGCACAACATTAACAGTAATTTGAATTCTTTGGATGCTTTTGACTGTTGAGGCCTGTTCTGGCCCACCATAGTTTACTGTGTTACATTCAAGTCCTCTAAGGCAGCTGTGAAGCAAGTAGTCAACAGAATTCAGGCCTTTGTGTATCTGTCTGACAGCAAATGTCTGTGTCAGACTGCTCTGTCCGTCCTTGATGAATTGCAGAGCTCTTTCTGCCAGAGTTGGCTCTGTGTGTTAAAACGTGCATCCAAATGCATCTCCATTCACTCCCTGAGCAAGGGTTGACCCCTTTTCCGTCGCTTTGTCACAGCCAACAGGTCCAGATAACCTTTGAGCCGACAGAATGGTACACTGGTGCAACATGACACCATTGCCAAGGCTAACGTGACTGAGAAACAGTTATTTCTAGAGCAGCGAGGCAGTGAAGTCTACCGTTGTAACTGACAGGGCTGCTGTCAGATCCAGCCCACGTGAGCTTGCACTGACGATGGGCCTCATAACTAGTATTCAGTAACCCAACTCTAATCAGGGAGAACTTGCCATCTGGCATCTGTCTCTCCAAGGTAATTACTGGAATGCTGTCATTTGTGTTCAGCAATCCAACCTCGCCGTCTCGGTTTAACCACAACAACAAAAATCCCAGTCCTACAATGTGGACGCTGACAATAAAGGCGTACAACATTTCTATACTTATAGGTATCAGTTGACCAGGTGTGACTAAGTGTGTGTGTGTGTGTGTGTGTGTGTGTGTGTTTCCAGTATAAAATAACATAAGGTAAGTTCAGGGGTCATTCCTACAGAGCCAATATCCACACCTACAGTAAGTTACTGACCATTAGAGAGTTGTAGAAGTTGTCAGTTGTCTTGTTTCAGACCACATTGAATTTGAAGTTCTTTCTACTATTCAGCCTCCAGCATGTATCTTAATAGAGGTGGACAAGAGGTGAAAAACAGCTTTTAGTAATACACCACCACCACCACCGTTAACCTCAACACCTCATACGTTCACTTTCATCAAAAAACTGAAAATTAAAAGCATAGTTTGGAGTTCAGATATATCTTAAACCGTTCACACCGACAACTCAGTGGACATAGCTACACTTCATATTAGTTGCATTATTAAAATTGTTCAGCCAGTTTTGCTAGTGTAATTACAACAGTTTCATCACACACACACACACACACACACACACACACACACACACACTCTGATACCAGAACTAGTAAAACAACGATATCCTTGTGATATTCAGTGGCCAGTTATGTGCAAGGCATTTGACTGGAGGGAAGGTAAGTGTGCCGACATTCTTACAGAAAATATAATGAGGATAATTAACCGTATCTAAGGCTAGTATTGTTTCACCCCCGGGAACAGTCACAACATGCCCTGACTTGGTCCACTAAGCCTTAAGTTAGCTAAACATGAGCGTGCCGTTGAACGTTAGTGTTAGCATTCTTGTTTTCAGCTAACGTTAACACGTTACTACTGTCAATTTGTCGTCAGGGGGGCTAATGTTAGCATATGCATGATTAAAAATGTATCAAGTATTTATTTATTTGTTTGTATTACTTTTAAATGTCAGACTAGTTTGTAGACTAGAAGTTCCCAAGCGTAACAGCACTGTTGTGTTAACATAACCCTTCGCTGCAATGACACCGGCAATGTTGTTAGCGAGCGTAATTTGAATGTTTAACATCAACTACGGCTGCTGCTGCTAGCCAGCCAAGCTAGCAAGCTAACGGTGGCTAGCTGTCAGACGGCGCTGCGAGCGACATTTATTATGCAAACAAACTCACCTCATGTTTTCAACGTCTCTGCCTCCGCTCTTCAGTATACACAGAGGGATCGTGATTAGGGCCAAGCACATCATCCAGGCCACGTAAAAGCACTTTTTGAAATAAAAAACAAACGTGCTGCTGGTCCACATCAGGAGTGGAAACAGCAGCAGCGGTACCATCCATAGCACATCCATAGCGACCCGCCACAGAAACTCACTGCCAGCTACAACGCACGCGGTTTGGAGCGAGGAAACCGCTATAACAGACTGCAGAAGGGAAGCGCCGCGGCTCTGACAAACATTACACAGTCAAAAGTGTTCCTCCCGGCGATGGCAGCGCTTGTCTCAATGCTGCCCAAAATGAACATGTAACGCTGCTCATCTGTTGCTAAATGGCATCATGAGGTGGAGTCTAGTCGTCATCGGTCGTTTTTTTTTCTATTTCCGGTAGCTGGACCACTATGTCTGATGTCACAAGCAACATACTAACAAAAGTTTAGTTTTTAGCCTGTATGAGATTCAGTTATTTTTTTATAAACTGTAAAATAATTCGTTAAAATCAATTGTATTCACAACCACAGCTGTTATAAGGTATTTTATGTAAGTTTCGTGTGAGTAAATATCCACATTTCAGCCTTCTTTAATAGAAATAAGTAGATCCACTCTCCCCACAGGGTTATTCGTAGAATGAGACCAGTTTGACAGCAGATTACAGCGCAACATGTATAATTGGATTATCAGTGATAATCCAATCCTTGGGTATAATCTGACACTGTCCAGTAGCCTTGACTATGAAGTTTTAGCCATGTGGAAGAGATCTACTTGACATGATTCCGAAGATTAGGATCAATTAATCATTATTCCTGATTTAATATGTGCAGTGATCCTAATCATTGACTGATTTTAAACTTGGCATCGGTCTCCACTTTCAGAGGCGGTAATGAGGCTCATTTGCACTTTGTAAAATGCACTGAAGCAAAGGATAAGTGTGTGTGTTACCAGAATAAAAACCTCAAACTCAAATCAAGTTTTCTACATTGCTCTTGATTAAAGCCCATTTAAATCATGAACACGCGTGAAGGACAACATAAGAGATGGTCAAGTGGTTGGTTACATCAAACTGATATTATGTTTTTATTGTGTGGTATATGTGATCTGATTTAAATGCAGATTTAACTAGATATTCAACATGAATGGTTGTGTGGGTGGCTGTATATTTAATTTTGATGGTGTTAATTCTATTCTGTGGCGACCTTCATTTGTTACATTTACTGGAACACTTATGAGTGTGATTGTAGGATGTGCTTTCTGGTGCTGCAAGATAAACATATTCTCCATTTGAAATTGTGTTTTTATTCAAGTGAAAGGTTGCTGTAGTGGAGCCACAAAACTTAAATAATTTTACTGGGTTCACCTTTCAGACACACAATAAACTTCCTCCAAAAGTCCAATCTTTATATCCACAGCTTTGAGTTGAGTTTAGCTTCGAGTTGCACCGACTGGAAGGGAGTCAGGCCAATAAAACCTCTCCTCCTTCGGGTCAAGATCAAGTTGGGAAAGTTTGCCTTTGAACTAGTTTGGCACGATGGTGTTTAAGGTGGAGTTTAAGTCAACAAACTGGAGTCATGGTCACGCGTGTTTAAAATATCAAGCCCAACCCACGAGTAAGTGGTCTGATTCATTCATTATACGAGAGGCCGGTACAGTACAGGGGTACCTTGTAATGCCTCCTATGTTAGACACACTAACAACCAAAATGAATTGCATCAACCTTAAAAATATATACATATTTTATTTTTGAAGGCCAGCGTCCCCTGATACTAGGTTTTAAGGACACATTTTTATTACTTTAACTTATTGTCATAAATAAAATACAACCTTTGTTTGCTGTTATGAAGTTGGATCGGCAAACGTTTGGGAAAACAACATGTTTTCACAATTGCTTTTGTTGGTGTCAAGAGCAGCCTGACGCAAATGACAAATGGAGTTATTATTTACACAGTAAAGAACACTGATAAAGAAGAGCTGATAAAATCACATGTACTGTTTACTTAGTAACTCAAATGTCCTGAGATGTGATGTATGGAGAAAGGAAGACAGATACAGTACACTGAGTTCTAACATCTAATCCTGGAGATCTTCTAGCGTTTGGGTTATTGTGTTTTCACTAGTTACGATGTGTGTGGTTGTGCTATGTTTGTACTTATGAATGTGTGTGTCTTTGATCTGGGATGTGATGCAAGTTTAGGGAACAATACACCCACTTTGTCTATATTTTGTGAATTCTAACAGAATCTCACAAAAGGTATAAAGTTTAAGAGAAACTATACAATTGTAAAATAAATACATTTTTAAAAATCAAAATCCACCTAGCAACAAGAATGAGTTTGTCCACATGACTTTTAGACAAACACAACTGATGGATTAATAATGTCATCCAAGTTGACATTTCCCTTTCTCTTATTAGTCCACCACAAATCTGCTGTCACACTGTTTCACTTCTGCTTATTAAGAGCAAAACTACTACCAGCAAAAATGAGATCATGGAAATGTGGAAAAGCAAGCTTTTCAGGGAAAGTTTACTGAGGAAAATAAAGAGATTAATTAGATGTGACTTATTGCCACATTTGTGATGCTATCAGTGGCTCCCATCACATCAGCATTTTCTGCATAAAGAATTCTAAAGTCTTCGCCGCTCGTGAATCATTATCAGATTGCTTGCTCATTAAAGAGGTACTGCACACATAAACATACATATATATATAAACATATGTCTGTACTGTGATGGAACACATCAATGCTGGTGTTAATATTGACATTTATACCAAATGTATAAATACTGTGGGTTGAAAACCTGCCATCTACAGTTTTAAATCACCCCCCAACCTTGCAAGGCCAATGCTGACATACAGTCAGCCGGTTGGGACTAAACTACATCATGAAATGTATATAAAAGAAGACTCTAATCAGTGTCAGTCAGTCTCCCACAGGTCCCCTGACCCACGCACAGTGTAGCCTCATTCAGTCGTTGTTCCCTCACTCGTTGAGCCGGGAGAGAGGGTCCTAGCCGAATCAGAGGGTGGAGTTGCACTTTCGTAAAGTGTAAATGTGCAGTTTGCCTGGTAAAACTCAAATCCCATTCATTTCAGCTGTCGTCACCAAACCATTAAGTCTCCCGACAACAATGTGTTTCAAATGGTGACTCATCTCCACCAGTCCACAGGTGTTTGACTGAGGATTCAGGACGAGGATGCAGAGCTATATGCTCGTTTCAGTGTGCAGAACTTGCTTGTTTTTCCTGCTTTGCTCTGTAGACCAGATATTTACTAGTAAGTAAAAACTCTGCATCCCAGCCCTGACTCACTTGAAACTTCTGAAGCCTCACTAAATGTGGAATGGACCTTGTATGAGAAATTGAGATGTTGGGGTCACACCAAGGCTCTCTGGTGGCTCTGGAATCAAACTCCTCCATCTGGAGAGTGTAAAAACCCAACAGAGGTTTCGAGTACTGAGTAGCGTTCAATGCCCACGTAGGAAACTACTGAGAAACCTTGAGAAGAGTGACTAAGAGAAACAGAGGTTCACTTCTGAACATGGTTTGTTGTGATTGGACATCTGTGCGAGCCGTGGGTTGTTCAAGCTAAACATCATGTTGAAACAAAAGAGGCTTCGCACATGTACATGCTATCAGAGAGCTCGGAGCCAAAGGAGAATGTTGAATATGGAGTTGTTTGATCAGACCAGCACACACGGATGAATAAAGAGGCTGAGCTGTCAACTGATCACCATCTGGTGGTGTGTCGGATCAGAGAAAAAGCCAAGAGTCATGATCTCATCTGCTAAACCGCAAGCAGGTGGTAAAAGCTGTTGATATGACCTGAAGTAGCTCATGTGGCTGCACTCTCCTTTTAATGTTGAGCCAGGAAGAAGAGAGATTCATCTCACCACTCCTACAACGAGAGGAGTCAGGCCAAGTTTGGGGGTATTTGGGAAATGACTGATGGCTTCAGTCACAAAAGAATGATTATTAATTGTGTTCGTTACTTGAGGTCTCAACAAACTTGATTTGTGATTGTGTGCACGCAAACTGGTGTCTGACAGTGAAAGTCCTTGTGCACCCCCTGATGGTGAAACATTTTATTTTAAATGATGTAATGTATTTTGTGTGTGTTTGTGTTTGTGTGTGTGTGTGTGTGTGTGTGTGAGTGTGTGTGCGCGCGCTTTTCTTTAAAGGCACAATCACCCCAAAAAGTTGCCCTATTACTTTAACTTAAAAGCAGAAGAATGGGAACTATGACTCCCAAATTGATTGACAGGTCTTCTAATGCATGGGCTAATACTAGACAACAGGAACAGTCATTTATGATTTCTAACTCTGGTTCCTTTGTTTCTGTTGCACATAAGTAAACTCCATATATTGCATATATTTTTTATTATTTTTATTATTTTTTATTCTCATTTTTAATATTTGTATTTATGTTCTGTGTGTGTGGCGTGAAGGGGGACTAAACCTTTAATTTCACTGTGTTGTAGAATGACAAATAAAACTGAATCCCTGAAACTCTGAATGCACCTTTATATCGGTAAAGTTTGTTAACACAGTAGTAGAACATATACAGTTGGAGCCTTGATTGAACATTATTAGTACTTAAACTTCTGACTCCTTTGTGCATGTGCACCCCAGATGCTCTTATCTGGAGAAAGTGACTGCAAGTCAGACAGTTGCATAAGAGTTATTACCACAGCTCGGTAGTTCTTCAAGAATTAACAGGCTCAATGAAATCCAGATGCTTGTTACATAGATGCAGTGTAGTGTCAGTTGAGTTTAAAACTTACTTGATCACAGTCGTGATGTTTACCATTATTTTAAACTTTATTATCAGGTCAAGTTGTCTCCGTGTGGTAATACAGTCGAAAGCACAGACCGGTCAGAAAACTCTGCATCACTGCATGACAGTTATGTAACTGTAACAGAAGATGTTCATTGTGATAGACTACGTGAAGTTTTAAGGCTCTGTGGTTTAGAGTAAAAATCTCTATATCTGTGGTTCACTTTCGACAGAATCAGCATAAACGTGATTTATCCTAAATAGAGTAAAAATGACCAAATGTGTAAAAGGTCCTTTAAGGTACGTTGAGTCCACTCTTGTACTGTGTAGTTTTGTAATCACAAACCATGAAGAAACTGCACACATACCCACAAACAGTTTGGTCCTACTGAGTAATTATGACATAACTGCCTACTTTATTTCATATTCAACTAGAACGTTAACAACATTAGTTATTTCTGTTTGGAGACTGTACAAAGACGCTGGGCATAACATCTAGCTCTCTCCAATTGATACATTGGCTATAAATCACATAACAAGTGGCTACTTTAAAGATATTGCCAAATAATGTGCTTTTTAACCACTGCCATTTATAAATGCTGCCAACAGATGCACTTGTGAATCTGTTATGTGCTCTAGTCGTGTTCGATTATAGACCTGTCTCACAGCAGACATGTTCACTCATCACATCAGGTAACACACAAGTGTAACGAATGAAAGGGCCTCGGTAAGCCTTGCACAATGACAGGGCCCATAGATCTGGCACACCTAGGCGTCGCTCCATTTCTAACCACTAGATGGCAGTGTTGTTGTAGTAATAATGGCCGTGGAGCTAACAGTGAAATGGATTTCTCACGATGCAAAAGAGCATACAAAATATGCACTATTAGAAGGTGGGGATTAAAAAAAAGAGATGTAAATGCCTTCATTTGTTACAACTGGGATAAATGATGGTGATGAAGGGTGCCTTAAATGTATCCTCAACTTGTTTTCCATATAGATTAATAGGTTATATCTGGTCACAGCTCAGTTTAGCTCATACCCAGATGTCAGGCTCAGGGTTTGATGCTGCCTTCCAGCAGCCCTTGTATCTTCTGATTCTTGGTGCATCAAAGTTTCTGAACTCTGCACCTTCAAGGCAACATCCTGCGTGCAAACTAAGTGGAAGCTTGTGACTGCAGTGTTGAGCAAATCTAGGGTGCGTTGTCAACGTCACGCATGCACACGTTTGGGTCTTATCAGAGAGAGAGAAAGAGAAAGTAGGGTCGGTTGCCCCGAAGTTAGTAGCCTATTAAACCCTCTGGGGGTATTCAATGAGACATCTGCCCCAGGTGGTGACCTTTATGACCCCCACTCCTTCAGCATTCAACCGCAGCAGTTCAAAACGCAGGAAAAGTGAGAGCGAGTCCGATCTTTGTAAAGGCTTCATTGGACAACCCCTCAGAGACCCCCCCCCACCACCAAGTCCTCCTTTTATTTTCTTCTTCTTTCTTCCAGCCACGTGCGCGCGCAGGAGCAGCTGTCATCGGGTCGATGCGGGTGCCCGCGCGCCGCACATAGCGAGACTATCCTGTTAGAAGATTGCGCTGCGGCTCCTGGCCATCTTGTATCAAGACAGGATGAGACGTTGAAAAAAAAAACCCGAGTATACGAGGTGTCCTTTTCTCTCTCTCTCTCCTCACAATACGGTGGTTGACAACAGCACGAAGGCTCAAATCACGTCTGTCGCTGCGTGTGCGCCGAAAACACCTCAGACGAGTTGTGGATTATTCCGAGGACATCGTACTGAAACCATGAGCTGGGGGTCGGAGCTATGGGTGAGTCCCCGCGCACTTGTACCGTTCAGTTCACGCTTTTATTTTATTTGATCGAGCCTAACGGTTCAAAACACACACACACACAAAAAAACCGTGCGCAGTGGCTCCATGTTTGCCGCTAAAGCGACGTTTTAGGAGCCGACACGCAGACGCTGCTTTGCGGGCGTTCAGCCTGCTGTGACGCCGGTCAACTAATTTGTGGCGGTAATCACCGGAGCTTATGCGTGTTTTGTTTGTGCGTGCGCGAGGCTACGCGTCGTTTCAGTGTCAGCAACGTGATGCAGCTCGTTTGGCAAAAGGAGGGTATCCGTGAAGATCCGTGCTGGTCGAAACCATCCATTTTAGTTTAACATTTGAGGATCTATTCCAACCACGCACACACACACACACGCACACGCACACACCCCCTCACAGTGTAACATGTAGCCTGCGTCCCTGCTGAGTTGTTCAGGCTGCACGTTGACGCTGCAGCGGCACTTGTCTTTTTCGGTTTCACGTAACAAGCCGCAGAGTTGGTTGTAGGAAACGCACCATCGCTGTCAGCAGGCCTGCCTAGAGGAAGAACTCCTGTTAGTAACTGGTTAACTCGCTAGTTATTGCACTGAGGTAACAGTTAAAAACACAAACAGCTTGCTGAGTTTACCCCTGATGTATCAATCACCACGATGAGAAAGGTTTTATGGAAAAATATTGTATAATTTATCATTTTGTTCACAACCTATTCAATGTATCTATCTATCATCTATTAAGATGGGAAACATCCCATTGGTCAGTCTTAGATGTGAACACAAACTGCATTTTGTTTGTTCAGTTTTATCCTCCTCAATTAAATTATGTTATTAAAAAAATGATCTTATATCTTATGAATGTTTGATTTGAGTTGTTGGCCTAACAAACTCACACTTTGTGGGCAACAATAGAAGATACAATAAAATGTCCCAGTGACCTTGCAACAATAAATTCCTGTGCAATGATGTCACTTTTCATTCCACTAAAATTCACTTTTCAAGAGTGCTGGACCTTTTACAACCCGGTAGTTACCCCTTATCAAGCCAGCCACTGTAGCAGTGGTATTTCCCCATACTCACTGTATGTGAGTGTGTTGTAAACCACAGCATGGGAATAATGAAGATTACAGGAAGGTGTCAAACTTTTTTTTTTTACGACTTGATAATAAGCAGTTGTGCTGAGTGGAATTCCTGCTGTCGGGGTTCAGTTTCGGCGGCTCGTGTTAGTTTTTCGATGTGGAAGTGATCCACCGGAAGAGCAGTCAGTGTGCCGTCTGTGTGCTGATGACCTGCTGCGTTGTTGTTACAGGATTCGCTGCACCTTTAGTATAAATGGTATGTTTTAAGTGCATGTGCGCTGGTGTCAGTGCAAACATGCATGCAGGTTATTACATGGAGTTTTCCATTTGGACTGGCAAAAAGGCTCACATTCTGTTGACTTAAACTCATGTTGCACCCCTTACAGTGCACGTTTCTCTTTCTCGCTCAGTGTTGAACTGTAGGCAGATGATTCTGCACAGCACCTGAGCACAATACTTGCAGTGTGGAGCACTTGTTTTTTCTCTGATAAAACTGCAGTTTTAGCAAAGTCAATATTATGAGGTGGATTTGTTTTCTCTACCAAGCAGCAAAGGGGTCTGGAGATAGTTAAATCAGGGATGTGTTTTCCTGTCTAGGAAAAAAAGGAGGGGGAGGAATTCTCCTGAATTCTCCAGTAATTTACCTGGTCCAAAGTTCACAGAGAAAACAACTAGTTCTCCACATTCTTTGCGTTTCACCCGTCATGTCAGTGTACTTTTACTTTACTAGTGCGACGCTTGACTGCTTGAAAGACTGCTGCCCATGTAGCCATGCAAAGCGAATATCGCCTAAAGGTACTCTACAGGCTTTCTTAAAGTCTGGAAAACATTTGAAAGTTTTTTAAACAAAGACTGAACTTTTGCATAAAATAATGTATTACAACCAGATGCGTGCCTCCCCCCCTCCCCCCTCAGCGGGTTGAACGGAGTCCAGACACTTGTTCCTTTAATCTTAGTGCATGCAATAGGGAAGCAGACCGAACACTGCAACACTCTACAGGTGGCTGTTGCCACTGGAGAATGCACATGGCTCGTTTTCTTGTTGTCCCAAACCAGATCAAACAGCCAACATACAGGAGCATCAGCACTGTTACTGTGGCAGCACTGGCACTTTTATGTAGAGCAAGGGCAGGATGTTGTGGAAGATAGTCTGTTTTTATTGACTAGGCTTTGCATTTTGCACTGACAGCAGCACGCACAGAGACACAGAGATAAAAATAGCAAAAATAGCAAATTGTCACATTTGAGGAGCTGAAAAGTTTGGCCTTTTTGCTAGATAAATGACTAAAATGATTACTTGATTATTGTAATAGCTTTTCGTCAATCTTCTACCAATCAACTAATTGCCTAATTGATTAATCGTTTTTTAAACATTAAACGTAAAGTATTTAAACGTTTAGGAATATTGAATTCATCAAAGTACATTTCATCTTAACACCAGTTATTTCTTATTCCTGTAAAAGTATTTTTAAAACGCAAGATCTCGTGTTTTGGACATCAAATTGATTTTTTGGTGTTTGTGATCACCGTCTTTGAGGTTAGATTAGTTAAAAAATGTTGGTGCAGCATCACATGACACGAGAGATGAGGCACCACATGCACCACGCATGCTTTCATGCTCATCCTCTTCCTTGCAGTGAACAGGAAAGCAAATTATGTTTCAGGAAGTGAAGTCACAGTCGAGCAGGGTTTCGCAACCTCTTACCAACACCACTGCTTTGGCGAGATAGTGTGCAAACAGGCCTGGCTGTGATATTAAACCTCTGTTGGTGGTTCAAAGAGTGAGAAGCATGAACTTGAAACTGCATTTCAATGGAGACAAGAGGCCTGAGAGTCTGAGCTGCACTGAATCAAATTATATTATCAAGTAGTTTACCTGATTTAAAATTGCAAATGTTTAGCAGGTTATGGCTGTTGTTTAGGCTTTTAGGATTCTATGTGTTTCTTCTGAAATAGCAAAAATTTTAAGTTTTGGAACATTAAGTGAAATTGAAAAAAGGGGGGTAACCATGTCTTCACAGGTCTGGGACCCTTTTAAAAATATGTTTAACCAAGGTTAGGTCATAGACCTGGAGAGGAATTAACTTCTAAGACCACAGTAGGGACGAGTGGGAACAGCAAGGAGACTGACTACATGTCAAGATAAATACAAATCAAACCTCTTTGATTTTCCACTTCAACAAAACCTTTAAAATAAACCTCTCTTTTATTTTAGTGTTTTTCTTTGCCACTGTAAAGCACTTTGAATTGCCCCCTGTGTTTGAAACGTGCTATGTAAATAAAGCTGCCTGGTCTTTGGTGCAGCATCACAGAGCTGATTATAGTCTTAACCATCCACTTAAAGACAGAGTCTGAGAATGAAGATGATGACGGCATCACCAGCCTGCAAGGTACCAACAGAAGTGTCACAAAAACATTTCTTTTGCTTAAGGAGACTGTTGTGCTGCAGAGAAGAGTCCATCTGTGTCCTGCAGTATCAAATCCAAATATTCAGAGCCTTAAACCTCACTATATTTTGAGAAAGTTATGCTGCAGAATACTGACATGTCCTGGAAGATGGCCAAGTTTTGATCAGATTCTTAGGAAATGTTTCCTTTTGTGCAAGCACAGCAAGGACCCCAAACACTTTCCAAAAGAGACATTATGTACAAATGCAACCAGGAAGAAGGAAGTCAAATGTGGTGAAACGTGACTGTTTCTCAAGGCAATCACAGGATCAGAGAAAAAAAAGGATTGATAAAAGATTATTTTATTATTAACTATAGAGGCTCTGCACACACAAAAAACTTTCTAAATCAAGTTAGCTGTGCTTGTCGAAAGTTCGAGAAATGTAGCATCTCAGAAGTATTTCCTCTTGGGGCTCCAGCTCCAGCTCCATTCAACAAAGTCACTACTACACCTTTCCACAATGACACACCTTAAATGTTTCACTTCTCTCGTGAGGTTTATTTGGGAACTGGATGCAATACTTTAGTCACGGTGGCAGGCGGGAGTCCAGTAAATCTTCACAGTCTGTAGGAGGTCAAAGTATCCTGTTCTGTCACTACTTATTGATGAGGCGACATGGACAAGGTTGAAACTCTGCTCAAGGAGCAGCAGCTTAAGGTGAGTTGCACTGCACAGCACAGGGGTCATGAGTATTGGCTTTAGAATAGCAGACAAATTGGTCCCTGTGTGGTCCCTGACTGAACTTTTCAATCATTTTTACTTGATGTTTTGGCAATATTGTCCACTGTCATATTCATGCCAATGAAGCATATTGGATTGAAAAACTGAGCCGTTACTGTTTATTGCATGTCAGTCGAGGCGTGAATGTCTTTGTCTTGCCATAGGGGACAGCTTGAGAGACGAACGCTATGGTTCCTCTTGTGTTTTTAATTCTGGGCACACACCTATCTGTTAAGCGAGTATTATACCTTCCGCGTCCGCGTGTCCGCAGCCGTCCGCTAGTGTGCGCATTACGTAATTTGCGTCATCAGAGCAGTCCGCTACGGCTCCGTGCGTACGAACGCGTACTTGGCAATCAAGTATGACCGCGCGGACTCGTCCGCGAACCAACAGCACCAACTGCGCATGCGTGAGAAAACACGCCGTCCACCACACTTTCAAACTTTCCTTTTTTTTCTCTTTTTGCGCTCGGTACAACAGACCAAGCAGCTCTTCTTCTTCTTGCATGAGTGTCGTCAAGTTTGATTAGTTGTTTGTGTAAACGCCGATCTACTGCGCATGCGCATTTAC
>JAVQJD010052116.1:0-15628 GCA_036023655.1 Nannoperca australis | reverse complement strand
TCTCACGTCTCTCTCTGCTGAAGCTCATTGCCAGACCTCACACGTTTTCCCACCTCCACTTAGGCCCTCGCATCATGATGATCTAGCGGGGTTAAGCCGGGGCCCGTGCCTGGCATGGTGCAGCCTGTGTCACCGAGCACGGCCAAAGGTCAGCTTGACACTTGACGACCAAAAACAAAATCAGCAGGAGCCGTGTGGGAAACACAGTTCACCCAAATGTAGATGCTTGCACTAACCTTCCAATTAGGTGATAGGAAATTTGGCCAGCGCTCTCCTTAAATGCCCGCTAAGTAGCTTCAAAGTCAGATGAAACTTTTTTTTCCCTAATCAACATCAAATAAAAAATATACTCTATCTGCATCTTCCAGTGCCTAACTGCTGGTATATCACTACTGAAATGGAGTGAAATACTGAAATCCAAGATTGATTTAGTGCATGAAAAGTAGTTCAATCCAACATATTTGTAATCTTTAAAGCCTTTGAATATGGATTTCATTTGAACAGTGGTTTATCACACAATATGAGTATGTATTCTAGGGAGCTATTTTAGAGAATGTCTTTTAAAGAATGGGCAGCAGAAAGAGAAAAAGGGCAGCTCATCTTTTCTTGCCCTTTAAATCCACACTTCATATCTCTAATCCAGACTATCCCTACTGCACCATAGTGTGTTTTATGCGTAATTTCAACTGTCCAGCTTCATATCTTAGTCCCGGTCCTTACTGTACCACCATCCTTCAGACTCAGATGCCATTCTTCTGAGTTTTCTCCAGCCACCACCCACCTCTCCAAAGTTATGAGGCAGCTCCGGTTCAGCGCCGCTCATCCTTGGGTAAACTCCAATATGGCTTATTGGCTCACACTGGAGTGTGGCATAAAGCACAAACACAGATAAAAGTTATTTTGCGCACTTCTGAGTCATAAGTAGACAGGAAGAGGGAGCAAGCAAGGCGAGAAAAAGAGAGAGAGAGTAGGAGACAGAAAAAGTTGGAATAAAGTGTCAGAGAGCAAAGAGAAGACAAGCAGAGAAATACACACGCACACACACACATACATGCAAACCACATTCATACAATAGGGAAGATGTCCTTCACAGTCTCCTGCTTAGTGCTGTTGTTATTGTCTTCGTGGTAGAGCCAGTGTGTGAGTGTGTGTGTGCGTGCGTGTGCGTGCGTGCGTCAGAATCAGTGGGCTAATGAAGGGAGCATTATGCCTCTGACGCACTCTCTGGTCCCATAGGGTTGGATGGAGGGAATAGACAGGAGAGGAGGGGTTAGAAGAATTGCTCATCTCTCTGTGGTCTGTACTGTTTTATTTTAAATGAAATGCAAAAGCAGTGCGGACAGAACCACCGTGCAGGACTTTAACCACCCATGTTACTGTTTTTGCGTGAGAGCTCTGTTGTTGTCAGTAGAGCAATTTCTGAGAATCCATGTTTTCTCTCAAAGTAGCTAAGCTTTTATTTCACTGTAATGTGTATAGCTTCATATCCACTGTAATTTATATCTCAAGCCCAAGTGCAGATGTTATTGTAAATATAGGCAATGTAGCTTGTACACTGTGTAAATATTGTATTCAGATTATTTTGTTCCCATTGTTTAATCAAACCCTAAAGCTGTGAAGCAGATTATGAAAATGATGCAAAGCGGGAACAGAGTTAGTAGCAAGCTTTTTTTGTTTTGTTTTGTTAAGGATGATAATCCTAATATCTGAGATTAATTGATCAAGTCTATCTTAAGAAAGCAGACACCGTGCTGAAATGCTAAACCCAGGTTTATTCAGATGCATATAGCAGCAGGATATCAGGTGTACATGGAGGGAGCAGGGTGCGAAGTGTAAATCAAGTGGTTTCACAGCTCTGTGATTGAACATGGGAGAAATACTGAAAGATAACATTTAAGCCTTTGTTTACTAACTTAGATTGAAGGCTGAGTCCCAGATCTGCATGTTCAGTCTGCGTCAACATGCACACACACACACACACACACAGACGCACTGGTCTTTGTTGCCATAGAAACTCTGGTTTCAGGATGATTCTGATCAAGCTGCTGATCGTATCAGTCACACGTTGCCTCACAGATCGCGTTCAGGTGTTCAACACATACACGCACGCCTCTAAAACACTCAAGACCAGCAGCAATTACAACACAAATCTTTTATTTCATTACGTCATTTTCAAGGCCAAATCACAAATAAATAAGGAAGGAGACACTTGCAGTAACCTGACTCGCAGGGCCATTTAACCACACAAAACAAGGAGGAGACCCCGAAAACTGGTCAAAAACAAAGTCATGTAATTCTTAAATACGTTAACAGGAGATTTTACACCTGTACAATTATTGGTAGTTTGAATGAACTTTGATCATTGATCCCATCCCCTCTCAACCTATTTACAATGCAAGTGAAAACAACAGTAGTGGTGAAATTCCCCTTTGCACCACCCACTGCCTTTGCCTTGAAACTGGGATGTATGAATGGATGTAGCAGGACATGGCATCTGTGCTACCAATAAAACGCCCGGAGTGCTTCACATTCTTTAGACCCCTGAAGACAGCTCATGTGTGTCAAAAGGCAACTAGCCGCCTCTAGCCAGGCAGAGGAGAAGCAGCAAACAGCACAGTAAGCTACTGACTTTCCACTGAAATGTCAGGAGAGAGAGAGGTTATATAAATGTTATTTAAAAAAAAAACAAGGAGGGAGGAGTGGATTTCTACCTCGTCATAACAGCGTTGTCAATAATTTTTTTTTTACATGCTAAACTAACCCTTCTGCGTTGAGCTAGCAAAAAGAGAAGTAGTTAGATTAGCTGACTGTACCTTAATTAATGCTAAATGTCTTCAGTGAATGTAAAGCAGGATTTGCATTTCACGAGGGCAGCTGCGGGACAGATGTCGCCCTTACAAAGGACCACTGACCAAACACTATTTCATCTTCTGCCCATAAAGAGAAGAAACACTGACGCAAAGGTGTCCCCTCGTTCTGTCGCCAATCTGAAAACCTACAGTAATTATTGTGTTTTACATGTTTAAATAAATGGCAGTTGACATAACTGTATACCCTTTTATATACATTGCACATACAGTATCATACACAAACCAATTTGAAGATACAGAAATATTATTTGCACTCTATGAGGTCAAGCGAGCTTGTGCTATATACTCACTATTAAATAAGGAGTGTATTTATAAGGAATTTCTTCAGTTTGACTGGAGTGGGATTTTCTCTCTCTCAAGTACATATTCAAGCGCTTTGGTACAGTTGCACACTTTCCATCATGCAATTTCTACAATGACAAATATAAAAATTTCACTTTACAGTCTTATTAAACATTACATTGTTGAGAACAGTACGTTTTAATGGGCTACAGCTAGACTTCCCTATCAGTGTCTCTCTACCATCTTCTTTATTCCTATGCTTATGTTCTTACAGGTCTTCCAATATGCACTAGTGGAAGTGGAAAGTAACAGGTCTACATGTTCTTACACTATGAAGGGGCTGCTATCTGTGCTTTTTTTCTTTCCTACATACTTTAGTTTAAAATTTGTGTATACATATTGCACATTCATTTTGTATTTCATATTCATAAGTAAAAAAGAAAAGATAAACATTACTAGACCTATGGCAAAAAGGATAACATGTACAGTTGCACCAAAATAAAAGGCTAACTAATGTAACTATCTTTCTACGGTAGGTTAAGTTCCCTTGGAGACATCCATATGGTGCATTGGTCATGACTGGAGGAATACGTGGCAGATGTGGCAGGGCTACGGTATGTCAGTCAACCAACAAAATAACCAGTAAGACACAGGTTGGGAGGCATCCAGGGGCTGCAAAAACATGGGGGAAATGAAGCTGGGGGCAAAGAGCAGGGATGGAAAAAGTCCCAATGGATGCCTTTTATAAATGATGTTTGACCCTGCTGCAAAGGCCGAGAGCAGAAAGGACTGAAGACTGTATCGCTTCTACTATTCCAATCAGTAAACACACACAAAAGAAAAGAAAAAAGGTACAAACTTTGGGACAGAGGCAAATAAGGGAAGAAAGACAAAAAAACTAACTTGTAAACAAAGCTCATTAAAGTACAATTAGTGTAAACAAATTGGCAATAAAAAATAGGAAGATTGAAAAAAGAAACTCAGAATAATGAAACCATAAAATGACAGTAAGAAAAGGTATTTTAAAACATCTTAATGTTCAATCTCTCATGGCTTTGCAACACAGATTCCTCGCATACAAAAATACTCATCAAAATGGGTTTCAAAGCTGACAAACCAAAACACAAAAAGGAAACATAGCAACACATATAAAATAAAATAAAAATCATCAAAGGATAATAGAGATCCCTGCATAGATTCCAACCTGAATGTTACTTAACGCCCAGGAGGGATCCCTCTATCAGGCTCATGCTACCCCATTTCCCTGCCAGGTATCTGCACTACCAGTCCACGACCATGCGGAACTGGTGGAAGGCTCCAGAGAGCAGAGGAGAAGGAAGAGAAGCAACAGAGAGGGCGCGCTGCGCTGACATTGATTCAGATACATCTAGCCTGACATTTGTTTTACGTCCGACTCCGTGTGGCGCCTCGAGTTGTCATAGCAACTCAAAGGGCTAGATCCCTCAAAGAGGAACGGGTGCGAGTGCGTCGCACTGTGAAGGTCTGGGCTGGCTCAGCTGTCTGTGAGGGACCTTCTGCCTGTCGGTCTTGACAGAGTGTTAAGCTGGATTCGAGAGTTTTTTTCCGCCCCTCCTTTGATCGAAGCTGGTCGTAGGGAAGCAGAGGAGGAGGTGCACGAATATGTATGTGTTACCTGTATCTACAGTATAACTCCTCTCAAAGTAGTCCTGGTAGTGGCTTCTGAGCTCCTTATATGTATGTGTGCAAGTATTTATTTATTTATATTATTATATATATGTGTGTGTGTGTGTGTGTGTGTGTGTCTTTCTTTCTGTGTTGTCTGTGTATTATTTTCCACCGTACATCCTCTCAATGTCTTCCTGGTAGTGTGATTTGAGCTCTTTGCGCTTCAGTTTAAATGCGTCCGTGACCAAGCCAGTCTCTGGAGTCCAGGGCTCGGCGCTCAGACGGATCTTCTTGGGGATCTCAAATCGCTCTAGTTTTGCTGTTTTGGGACGAGAGCAAAATCACAAGTCAGAGTGACAGATACAGTGCAATCCTGGTGCAAATCTGGCACAAGGTAGACGCCATCACACCAAATCACAACTGATAACTTGAGAGTACCACCAGTTGCAACTCAAGTCGGACATAAGCAGGGTGGAGTGAAGACGACAATGGCTCCCCCCCCACCTACCTGAGATAGCAGCCTCAGTAATGATGCGGAGGACCTCTTTCTCCATTTGCGAGTTGTTGCAGATCTCCTCCCATGTGCCCCTCACCTTCATCTGCTCCGCCAACGCCATCAGCTGCTTGTGGTTAGGCACCACAAAGCTGATCACATACGACTGGTCACTAAAAAATGAGTCCAAAAGAGAGCACACATTTTTTTGACATCAGGGAGAAATCAAGTTATGGCTAAAGACCAAAAAAAAACTGACTAAAATGTTAGTGTGCTTGGTGAGCTTGCATTTTTTTTTTTTTTATGAACTTGAACCGAAGTCTGTAACAGATTCAGAGGGATTATACCTGTTGGCATAGGCACAGATGTTGTCTATGAGTGAGCAGTTCTTCAGGACGGCCTCCACTTTTCCTAGTGAGACGTACTCGCCTGCCTGCAGTTTCACCAGGTCCTTCTTTCGATCTATTGAAAGGGAACACGCGTCACAACCCTAACAGATGGAACACTTGAACCAAACACATAAACGTAAACTTGTTTGCGGATCTCTTACCGATGATCTTGAGGCATCCGTCAGGGTGGAACTCTCCGATGTCTCCAGTACAGAACCATCGCTGGCCGTTCCCGTCCACAAAAAAGTCGTCACGATTCTTGGTTTCATTTTTGTAGTAACCCATTGTTACATTGGGGCCGCCAATCAAAATTTCCCCGCGTGGGTTGGGCTTGTCTGTGCTGTAGTAACCACCTAGAGGAGCACAAACCTGATTAGAAGGAAAATATCAATGCGTTTGTGGCCTTCTCTAGAGTTGGGTTGTGGCCATTTGACTCACCCTCCTCCCAGTCCTTCAGTGTGATCTCAGAACAAACCAGTGGAGCACCAACCCGCCCTGTGCTGTAGTCCCAAACTGAAAAAACACCAGCAAAAAGTCCCTCATTACCATGCTAAATGTAGGTACCAACTGCAAAACAAGCTCTTCATATTGTTACTGGCTCCTCTTTTAATTTCCCAAAGGGTGGCAAAAACAACTGCTGTTTCACATTTCCTGTCTTCCACCCTTCGTGAAATCCATTCGCTTACTCTCGCTGATGGTGCCAGCTCCACAGGTCTCCGTCAGGCCGTAGCCCTGCCCCACAGGGCAGCACAGGCAAATGTTCATGAAGTGCTGCGTGGCGGCAGAGAGCGGAGCTCCGCCAGAAAGCAGCACCCGGGTCTTCCCTCCCAGGAGCGCACGCACCCGTTTGAACACCAGACTGAGGGGGAGGAGGAGGAGGAGGAGGAAGACAGAAAGAAATATACACAGTATGGAGATAATGAGTGAAGGGTGGAAGAAACTCAGTTAACAACAACAACAACAACAACTCCAAAAAAAGACTGAAAGAACCATTCCGACTATTACAAAGTTAGTATCTGGATGCTATGTAGATTTATTGTCTGACTCATACTGATGAATGCTCTTTGCAAACACAATATCAGAATCAATACAGTGCAATGATTCACATATGCTAGAGAATAATTCCCATTTATAGAGCTTCCGTGTTAACAAGGACTAGGTTATGATTAGCCATGCTGTGCCAGAGGATAAAGTTTGCTCATGTATCGCAGCGGAAGCGAACGTCAACCGAAGGGGCTTTGCTGAAGACTCATCTATACAGGAACGTACGTGTACGTGTGTGTGTGTGTGTGTGTGTGTGTGTGTGTGTGTGTGTGTGTGTGTGTTACCTGTCACAGAGAGGCGTGTTGTATCCTTTGGAGATCTGCTCCATCTTGTAGTTGTACGCCAGCACAAAGAGCGTCTTCTGTAATTTGCTCATCTCCTCCACTTTGGTCATCACGTTCTTGTAGATTCGATCCATGATCTCCTGTAGGCATCAGGTGGGAAAACTCTCGGTTAACACTTTTAAGTCTATACTTGACTGTAGTATGATACATTATGTTAGTTAGAGGCCATATTCCTACTACTGCATTGATGGGTTTGTGCAGCGATAAAAATACTTACTGGTACAGCAGCCATGAGTGTAGGCCTCAGCACGCTGGTATCTCCTTTACTGCCCTTCTTTATCTTGGTGGACTGTTAAAAAGGAAACAAAACAATTGGTCAAGTGTCACTGACCTACCGACCCAGAGCTGTCGTCACTAATGTAGGTAGGTGCCTGACCAGGACCAGAGCTTTAAAAGTGATCATTAGCATCTTGAATGGATTCAAGTGAGACCTTTTAGAGGATGCTTTTGAAAACATTCGCCGTCGGAAAATACAAAAAATGCATAATTTCTAACGCAGTAGGAGATACAGTGGAGCCAAGTCTTAGTAATATATGTGACAGTAATGCATCAACAACACAGAGTGTGTGTGTGTGTGTGTGTGTGTGTGTGTGTGCTTTTATACGCTGACCTGATCGGCTAGAGTCTGAGGGGAGGAGTAGCCGATGCGACAGCCATGAGAGATGCACACCAGTTCAGCGCTGAGCTCTAGAACATGGGCCAGCGGCAGGTAGCCAATGTAGGTGTCTGTTTCACTGCCAGCACAGAAATAACAGCAGGTTCATTTCCACAACAGACACAGAAGAGAACGTGGTGAGGCGTGACACAAAGAGAGCAATTCAGAGAGGAGAAAGAGAATCCGCTTGTTTGTTTTTTTTCGTGAATTGAGTTGCAGAAGTGAGTTGCAGAACACGAGACAAAAATAAATAAATAAATAAAAAAGAGGAGAGGAAGTGTCAGAGAAATAGCAATCAATATGACAATGGCATACTTGAGGTTAGGAATCCGCTCAGCCATGCCAGTGATTCCAGCAATGATGTTGCCATGGGAGATCATGACACCCTTGGGGATGCCTGTGGAGCCGCTGGTGTACATGATGACGGCGATGTCCGAGGACTCTGGCTGTCTGCGGTCTACTGCGACTGCAGAGAGCAGATGCATGATGGTTAGACAGGAAATGGATCACATACCAACAGAAACATCATTGAGCTGTAATAATAAGTTGTTATGGAGAAATGTCTTCTTGTACAAACATTTGCGAGTGCTTATGAAACTGTTGAAGATCTCTGCAACTAATGACTCAGCAAATGTTTTAGTCTATGAGATCAAAAAAACTAAGATGCTTGTTATGCTTGTCCAAAAGACAAAGATATTTAATTTATAATTATATAAAACAGATACAAACAGCATATCTAACTAACTATCTGTTGCTTGATATTTGTTGCCGATCACAGAATCGATCTCGTTTGAACTCGGTACAAACTGAGAGATAAGGTATAGGTAGAGGTAATGTCCTCTATCGGTGGGTTTGAAGTAAAGTACTTAGTAAAGTATTTTCTGCATATACTCACCTAAATAAACATGATTTTGTTTAGCCTGATCCCCTCTTCGACTCTTAATGCAAACATAATTTAAATGATTGCAATCTTGTAATGTTATTCTTTTCTATGCGATTGTGAAGGAAATTTGGCTCCAATTATTTTACAAAAGTGCATGTGTATATTGTGTGCTCTACCTGAAGTATCCAAGATTTTATAATATTCCACATTTGTTTTCTTTAACAAATAGTGTAAGAGGAAAAGTATAAGCATGGCTCAAGTTAGTCGTAGCACAGACATCATTTCTGCTTCCCCTCATTTAGCTGAAAAGTCGACCAATGTCATTGTAGCATTGGGCGTTTGACCCCTTGCTGACTCTGTCATGCATAGCACATCACTCCAATTACACGTCAGGGTGTTTGGCTTTGTATTAAGCCTCCACCAGTGTACTTCCATTTCCCTGACAAAATTAAAAACCTTTTTAATCGCATTGCACAAATACTCACTATTTTCAGGCTTGGCTCCCATCTCCTTCACAGTATCCATGTTGTGAACCATGATGCCTCTGGGGATGTTTGGCGAGCTCGTGGATTTACTGTCAACTACAATAACATACTGCAGCCTGGGCACGTCACACAGTATGGCCTGAGACATGGAGAGCGATGTAGGAGGGAGGCAGAAGGGAGAGCGAGAGGAAAGAGTAATTATGCAAACAGAACCGCGCTTCTTATCGAGTCCTAATGTTTGAACAAATCAACAGCCAGTAATTCAGGGGCATATCAGTGAAGTGCTGAGGCTTGTTTAGCATAGGTGACATGACGTAGACCGATGATGCAGGTACCTTGAGACGGCTCTGGAGCAGTTCTCTGCTTGTGATGATGTGCGTAACCTCGGTCTCGTTCAGGCCGTGCGCGATGGCCGTGGGTCCGAGAGTGGAGTAGAGGGTCACAACTGTCAAAATCAGTCATGACTGGTCAGTCATCTCAAGTGCCTTACTGTGGGTCCAAGACACACACACACACACACACTTGTCTGTCTGTCACTCACGTGGGAAATTGTACATGAAGCAGGCTTGCGCTGCCACGATCCACTCTGATCTGGTCTCGCAGAAGATGGCGATGTTGCACTGAGGCTTCTGGCCGAGAGCTGCCAGACCGCTGCCGAAACACTTTGCTGCCAGGTAGGTGTCCTCGTACGACAGCCAGTTGTAGTTTCCTAGAATAACCTATGCACAACATGCAAAGGTGTATGCAATATTCAGGGACATTTCCACATACTGCACCGAAAGCATGAAAACTGACACACATTTTACAGGTCTGGTTTGCTTCAGAGCAGCTTTTCGTTTGCATTTTAACACAATAATAAATGTGAACTGAATGCTTAAAGTGATTTTAGGAACATTACACCCATGGTAATAATTCATATTTGCACTGTCCTGTATTGCTATTTAAAAAGGGGTAATGTGCAATACTGACAGTGTTGAATCTGAAAGAGGTCTGATGTTACCACTCATTCAACGTCGTCATTCTTATGCAGTCAGATAGCACCATCTACAGGGCTTTTGCAGCTATGCAGGTGTTAATGAGGACGCGCTCTGCTGTGAGACAAAGGACCGGTGACACTGCTGCTCTTCCACCCACATTTCTCACACAGAGGCCGGCTGTGCTGTCAGCCTCACAGACACAAGCAAACGTCCTGTAATCCAACAGATTCATTACAGTCTATGCAGTTATAAACCTAATTGACGATGGAGCCGCACCACCCACGGACTTGACTACATCCTTGCATCTGACAACAGAACACACATTTAACCCTTGTGCTACCCTCTGGAGGAGACACTGGGTAAAGACAATGGGCCACTGGGTCAAAATGACCCGCAAGGTAGCACAAGGGTTAAAAAGAGTAATGAAACAAGGTGATACAAAATCAGGTCCGTGTCTCTCACCTTCTTGAAGACCTTGCCGTTAGGCTGGAGCTCATCCTCCTCACTGAGCACCTCCCTTGTGCCCAGACAGTCTCTCTGTGGAAACCTCCCCGCAGCATATTCAAACACTTTGTCTAGGGTGTCCACCCCGGGGTGCAGCCCCGCCACCAGCTTCTCTTGGCTGTTTATGGCCCTGTACGGCCCTGCTGGGTGTCCACTAACCGAGCGTGCCTTGATCCGGCGAGCCTGTTCCAATTTGCTGCCAGCTCCGGAGAAGAAGTACCAGGGTATGAAGGTGATGACAGAGTAGACCCAGACCACGGAGTGGAAGACCTGCAGCAGCAGGGGGTTTATATCCTCCTTCAACTTCATCTTTGAGGATGAAGTCAGTACTGGAGGTGAATCAGACCAGAAGAGCAGTGACACACTGCGCTCGTATTTTGACTTGCTGCCGAGGCTGAAGGTTGCAGTCTGCGATTCTTTTGCGCAGCAAGTCAACTAGACCTGCAACACAGCGACACAACATGAAATGTTAGAAGCAGAGTCTTGAATAAAGCTGTGTTAGCACATTTGGCGATATTGATCGGCAGCACATCTGCCTATTCTTAGGCCGGTTCTCAGCCAGCCATCCCTGCTGCACGGATTCCAGCTTCACAGAGAAAGCACGACGCTACGACACTTAATATCGTTAGGATTTAATGACAGTGCGGAAGATATTAGGTCAAAGAAATGAATTGCTTCTCATGTGTGAAGGTTTGCAGCTTTTCTCGTTTCATTTCATTGTAGCTTGTTGATGTTTGTCAGACTAAATAAGCAATTTGAAGGCAATAACGCTTTGTGTTCTGTGTTACTATAATATATATACACACATACATACATAAACACATCCGCACACTATAGTTACATTTCTAATACATATGGCTGAATCAAACAGTGGTCACAAAATCTCTGGAAATATACACCTTCTCCATGGCTCACCACTACTTTGCAACTCATACCACGAGGTATAATAATGTTTGCAAATGCAGTATCCTACCATGTTCCATACTCGTCACTGGTCTCAGTTGTTTAGCTATACTATAAAACCATTGTATAAACTCCAACTGTCTCGCAGTGAGCTCAGCTATTTCTAGTTTATCCTTAGGGCCAGAGTGTAATTTGAAGTGTAGCTCGGGCGGTAGCCACTGAGCCAGAGCATGCTAGAACTAGCGCCTGTGACTCATTCTGCAGCTTAAGGCGGAGAGGTCCAGAGGTCACGTGGGAGGTTAGCATAACCTGGCCGGCTAATGTAACAGTACTGAGAAGAATCTAACACGGACCGATGAGGTGGGCTGCTCCTAGGCCTCATGCAAACACAAGCTACAAGAAATATCACGCAGAAATCCTACACGTTTAGCAGCACATTCAAGAACATTTCAGGGAGTTCTAAATTAGATACATATATTTCCATACTGGTAATGGTAAACAGAGACACAGTGTAACTTCAGTTAGAGTGTAAGGGCCAATACTAGCCACCTGCACTGCACCACACTATTGAGCTCCAGCAAGGACAGTGATAGCATGGCGAGTAAAATATTACACCGCTGGGACCAATCTGTTTCTACACAACAACAGATGAATGCCTCAACCTGTATGGAGATCATTATAAATTCAACCCAGCGTGTGTGTGTGTGTGTGTGTGTGCACTTGCTCCAAACTTCCTCATATGGACACTTAAATGAACAGCACGTTGCCCCTAACCTCAGAGCTAAAAACAATCATTTCAAAAGTGAGTACATTGGTACGCCTGCCCATATCATTATCAAACTATATATTTATATAATGCTGCTGAGTAAAAGAAGCCCACCCGATTTATCTCTAAATTCGGTACAGGGTTTTATGAAAGTGCAAATTGTCAGATCACGCGCTTCCAATCCAAATAAATAATACAGCATTTATCTAAACAGATGTTGCACAAACCGATTCTACCTTACAGGTGATGGTTGAACACGTTTAACCTGTTTTGCAGCAACTCGCATACCACGACTAACTGTCACAATTTTACTACATCTGGGCAGAGAAAACGCACAAAGAAGCCACAGGCACATCAGAAGGCTTCTGCTTCAGTTCAGTACTTGTTTTACGAGTATAGTCACTGAGTACTTCACTTTGAGGAGAAAAAAAAAAAAAAGGTCGACACACCTGTTCCTAGTTACTATAACAACATGGCGGCAGAATTAACAGTAGGGTTTTCCCCTACGTCACTAGGCCAGCGTTTGTTCACATCGCCTCGGTGGAATGAACAGAAAGAAAGTGCTGAGACACGTTTTTGTTGGCATGTCGGGATTCGCGGTGGGCGGGGCTCGGCGGCTACACACACACACACACACACACACACACAGTGGACCAAGGTGAAGTGATAAGGAGTTCGACAGGCGGAAGCACCGAGAAGCGTTGCCCGCGCCTAACCACGTGAGCTGTTGAGACAGGAAGCACCGCAGTGCGGACACCTCGCGCTTTAGACGAAAGAGAGGATAACGCGTCGTAGTAACGTAGTCTTAGTTACGAAATAATATGAAAATAACTGTTTATCGCATGTACTCCTGGGACAATGTCGTCCGACGAAAGTAGTTGTCGCGACAGGCCTAATTAGAACAGTTCTAATGACCGACCACAAATCCAGCTGCACAGTCAATACGCCATGCTTCTGCAGGTGTGTCGTGCCACAGAGCTGAGCGTAGGGCCACGTGTTTATTGCTTATAGTGATAACGGCAGCGTTAAACAAACAGATGCAAAAGGTTTTGGTGTGTAAAGTACCCAGTGTTCAATAACGGAGAAAACCATACCTACAGCAATACGTTCCAACAAACACACCTATTTAAATGCATAACCCAAGGACAGGGATTTGAGCGAACATACTTACACGTGGAGCCGCACATAGATGCACATCAGTGATTAGATTAGTATTTCTGTGACTACTACAGCTTTTTAGCATGGATATGTTATCCACAGTGCCGGTATCTCAGCATCATGACAACACGATGATGCTAAGTTTAATTACTAACTTTCCCTCAATGAAAATGGCCGTCATTTGACGTATTTTTCGTATCATTTACATTGTCGAATCAAACCATGCGTCATATTTAAATGTATCACATGCTGTATAAGTTATTCTGCTTTAACGTATTTATTGGACTGTTTTCCTTGTTTCTCTGTGTGAAGCACTAGATGCGGTGTCATGTCGATGTCGATAAGATCACAACACATTGCTGTTAAAATAACCTGCACATTATTTGAAATATGTGTGACGGTATCGAAGCTCGTCTGCGGACAGAGATGGTTTTCATTCTAATCAGCTAATAACACGGCATTTCTCCCTCCACATGCCCATGTCTGAAGCCACAAAGGGCTAGCAAATCAGCATGAAGATTAGCAGCTAGCGAAGAGCTCAAAGACGCGCTAGTAGCTAGCAAAGGTGAACGCTAGCATTTAGCGCTTTAGCTAACCACTGCAGCTGTTGTTGCCTCGCCGCTGATGTAGTAAAATCAGTTTATTCATCAAGATGCACTCACGACTTCATAGGCGACACACCTCTCGTATTGCACAAACATGTATGGAATATTAAAGATGTACCGTGCTGTTGAGCAAACCGGTTGCTAACAATCCATCGTCAACATCTGCAAAGCGTTCACACAGCAATACATTCTCACCTCTTTTCTCAACCGCTACGTCTGAGTCGCTGCGGGATTGGATCAACTCTATTTATCCGTGTAACCAAAGCTCTGACATTATATTGACATAATCTTTCAACACGGCCTGTTTGATCATAAATCACAACTGCAAATATGTTATAAAACGAATATAAAATTGTAAATTAGAGCATCACCGGGACAGCGCTAGCAGGCCGGAAGCTGTTTAATGACGTCAGGAGATTTCTCTGTCAGCGATTGGATCGCTGGAGGTGGCGCGTGCTTGGGGCAGCGGGGACGTCAGTGAGGTTACTAGCGGTCACAACTGTCGGGACAGTCAGTTTCCCATCACTGACACAGGGAGGCGGGTTAAACCTGAGTTGCCGGTTCTTTTGAATGGGCCAGCCATTGTTCGACCTGCCACCGTGGCCACGTTTGAACGCGGGTCATCACGATTCGTTTCTGCTGAACAGGGGTATCATTTTGAATTCAGTGTTATTAAGTATTATCTTGCTTACATGTAGAGCGAGACCGAGAAGCGCACACGTGTGACAAGACAGAGAGATGTATCGTGATTTACGTAACAAACTAATATCCAGCCTATCACAGTGGTGTGCAATTTGTCTGTGTGGGACTGTAGACTCCAGTGAACAGTAATCAGCTGGTCCTTTCATGTATGCAACATTTTTTGGAGTGTTACTGGATAAAACCACAGAAACTCTTAACTTTTCTGGACTTGCATGTAGCCCAGCCATGACTAGTGATTAACGTTACACACCAGAAGTATAACTGCACCAAGCAAGGGTCCTTTAAAGTAGCCTATGTTCATTGTGTGAATGGCATGCCATTCTTAAATATAACTAGCCACAAGTCAATACACTTTATGAATATCACCCAGCTGTGTTTTGAAAAGGCCGCATAGCTTTATAGACTAAAATCTCAACCTGCATACTTATTTTACATTAATGTGGTTCTTTTTATAACAGTAGTTGTAAAAATGCTTTATCATCAATGAAAACCATTAAAGGATGATAAATCAAATACTAAACACCACACAAAATGTCTTAAATAAAAGTTGATCATATTCACACAACCTCCTGCCAAAAGAGGTCACTGAGAATCCAATATAATCCCAATTTTATCCAAGACATTTAGTCTGATAGTATATTTTTTGTGTAGAAAATTCAGTAGTAAGTGAGTGAGTGGTTCAGTGCATGTATAAGAGTGTCTGTTAGAGTGTGGTGAAGGTTTCCCTTCCTCCCAACGGTCTGTCTCACCACTATTTTTGGCCTTGGCTCATAGCTCTTTGTACTTCTCCCTCCAGCTCGTCCCTTCCCAGTTGAGTTTTGTCCTCTCATTTGTACGTGTCAGTAGAGGGTGATGGGGGAGAAGAGAGTGATGCACATGAGGAAGATGTGTGTGGAGTAAAAAGATGGAGGAGGAGCTGCA
>JAVQJD010052110.1:0-68176 GCA_036023655.1 Nannoperca australis | reverse complement strand
GAGAGAGAGAGAGAGAGAGAGAGAGAGAGAGTGGGAGAGACTATCACGAAGGAGATAGTGAGAGGAAAGAGAGAGCATGTGTCTCTCCAGACTCACTGATAGTAATTTAGCAGACTGCAGCACTGCAGAGAGCGGTGGAGCTGAGAGCAGGGAGGGGGCGGCCAGTTGTCACATAAGAGAAACAATGACATCCTCCATTACCCAGAAACAAACAAACAACAAAAAAGGGTATTCTATGTGGCACAGCAATCATGAAATTCACCTTCTAATGCATGCTGGTTCCTCATTTGATCCAGTAATGACGTCCTCATACACAGTGTTAACCAAATAATGTTCATCTGTCAGCTTCATGCTTCCATCTTTAAAAAGCATTTTGAATATGAACACATTAAAAAAGCGTGCATTTGTGGAACATTTGTGGATGCTTCTGGATGCTTGACATGCTCTTAATGCTGACTCATGTTACGTTGTTGCATTTTCTATTTGTCACACATTCTGATTTTCATCGTGATTTGATGACAGAAAGTTTGGAAGGAAGGTTTAGTGACTAAGGTGACAAACAGAGTTGGGATCTAGGCTTTATTACTGCCATTTACTCACATTTATTACCAGTTCAAGATAACCTCAAGCTAAATAATAGGATGTTCCTACATAATGCTAAAGACGTACAACTGAAAATCTAAAATGTAGGAGATATAATGAAAATAACCTGACAAAATCACCCAGTCTGTTGAATATAATATTCATTTTAGGTAACCTAATAATCATCTTTTAAAATAAGATTATCTCGCAGGTGATGTTGAGACATAAATGCTGCTATTTTGGGATGTGTTTTGAGCCTTTCCTTTTGCTGTGAAGCTGAGTTAGGATGTTTTAACTAGCAGGGAATATTTTTGGGATGCTGTTATTGGTCCAACCTTGTCAAATGTTGTAATAGGAAGAAAAAAAATCATGAACTTCCCCTGACTGAAGTTGAGGCAAAAAGGCATAATTTGATGGATGTCACAACAAATGCCAGTAAAGGACAACAAAACAAATGAAAAAATATATTTATTTGAAAAAAAGCTTTAGAAAAAGTCTCTGAAGTGTGTCTTCTCCCATGTGCCGCATTTATACTCTCAGTCTTCAAAGTGACTGTCACTGTGTGAGAACAGGCATTACTGTCATCAATGGTGAACCAGAGCCAGATTACCATACAAGGAATCATCAACATCAAACCCCACTAACACATTTTCCCTCTGTATAGCATTCCTGACCTTCCATCTGTGTGCTATTTCAGAGTTTAAAGAAATCACACAAACAATAAGCATTTCACACCCACATTCAGCGCACACATGAACACTGACACCCCCCACACACATACACACAGCAAACACTCACACTGTGGGACACAAATGCTTACATATGCAGGAATCTAAAAATAACTTAAGGTCAGGCATTAAAAATAAACCAGAGAAAATAAAAGCAGGACTCGTTCGACTGAGTCTAAATGCTCTGACAGTCTGTCTTTCTGAATTTGGCTATTTGTGGTGGATGCAGGGAGGCAGGCAGGCAGACAGGCAGAGAGGGGAAGAGGCGCTGGAGATGAAAAGACGGCGAGCAGCGTGTTGCACTGCAGTTCTACTGCCTTTCCAGCTGGCTCCCTGGCTAATTAGAATGGGGGAGAGCACGCATGGAGGAGGAAAGCGAGCATGAAGCCCACATCATTTTCTGATGTACATGCTCCCGTGGTCAGAAACGCAGCTCTCTGCTTTCCCCTGCTCTGCCCTTCAGAATTCAGCTGTCTGGATAATCAGATGTGGCATGTTGGGTAATGGACTCCTCTTCAGCTTATGGAACATTTTGGGCCATATTACAGCACAGACCCGAGACAATTTTGCTGAGCTCTGTTCCCTCCAGCTGTTTCACTGACCCAGTGTAATACACTGAACTGTTAACATACAAAGGATAAAAAGGTCAATTGTTCAGAATAAATAATTAGACACAGGCAGTAATTTAACCACGGGCAAGAAAGACTTTCACTGAGCACCAGTAGTGGAGGAAGTATTCCCATCTAGGAACACAATGGAAAGTGTAAAGTGATATGTTATGCTAAAATGTTAGGTCACGTGTCACACTTCAAAGGTTTTGTGCATAACACCTGGTTTGTGTTACATCCCATTTACTTTATTACAATTTATTTTTGTCTTTCTATGTGTATGGTCAGGTCAAGATTAAATCTTTAGCATTTATGATTATTTTTAGTTTTTCTGTTTAAAGTTTTATCTGCAGAATTTACTTAACTATCAAAAACAATGCAAGAACAATGCAAAGATACAGTGTATTGTATTATTAGATTATTGTCCCTGTTGCCTTAACATGTATGTAGCTTGTAAAGGTGGAGACAATCTTAACTACCTCTTAAGCCATTTGGTAGTTGAATCTATAAAAATGTATCTTGTTTTAAAAGATGATCAAATGTGTTATTTATAAAATTTTAATTTACATGTAGTGAAGTAAAAGTATAAAATAGCATAAAAGGGGAAAAGTAAAGTACAAGTACCTCAGAATTGTACTTTACATTAAATTTAGGCATTTAGCAGACGCTTTTATCCAAAGCAACTTCCAAATAAGAGCTTTACATAAAATGCATAGAACTTGCAAGGGCTGGAGATGAACCACAAGTGCTATAGGTAAGTACATCGCTGCCAATGGCAGAATCGAAAAGAGCATTAAATCGAGAAACGGATTTTCTCTGTAACTTGGATGCAGCACTTCAGTAAAAGTACTAATGGTAGTTACTTTCCATCACTGCTTATTAGGATTGAAGGACAGGTAACCAATTTTACTCATCATTCAGGATTTCTCTGCTCTTGTCACTCATACATCAATATACTGTAAGATGGGATCTCAGCTGCGATTGTGTGTGCAAATGTAGCCTAAATACACCATATTCTCTTTTTCCATTGTTTATTTCTGAGCTTCAAATGCTGTTTCTTCTTTCTGTTTTTTCACAGAAACCTGGGGAAGTCAGGACTACGTGTTTCCTGCCTCGGGTTAGGTGAGTTGGTTTGAAGGCAGAAACATATTCATCTCTGTTTCAACCTCTCAAACAACAACACGCATCTCTGTCTCTCTTCCCGTTCAGGCACCTGGGTGACATTTGGATCACAGATCTCTGATGAGGTGAGGAGTCTCTTGTGTCTGTTTGTGTGAGAAGTCAATACTTGAGCACGTTCACTCGTACTGCTTTTGTGGAAAACACGCTGCACTATGAGCGTGAATCTCTGTATTTTCAATTATAGAAATGTTTCAAAATCCCACAGATCCAATACCTGGAAACTAGAGTAGCTTGGTGAGATATTAGACATTATTCCTACTGTATAATCCTCCCTGCATAGTCACGGATGACCTCTGGGTAATTGGAATTTATACATCGTCTCTCTTTCTCAGTTTTAGTTTTTGTGTTCCCTCAGATGGCTGAGAACCTGATGGCCATAGCTTATGAGAACGGAGTGAACCTATTTGACACAGCAGAGGTGTATGCCTCTGGAAGGTCAGCCTCTCAAATTTCTGCTTGTCTTTCCTTCTTGTACAATGCTTATCCATCAGTACTTTTAGATGCGCTTTATATCCTCAATGAACACCTATGTGTTCAGGTTTCTTTAACATATCTGCAGATTTCCTGAATGATTTGTTATTGTTGTGCAGTGATCTGTGATCAACCCATTACAATAAGTTATGTGTTTGTCCACAGAGCGGAAATCACTCTGGGGAACATTATCAAAAAGAAAGGATGGAGGTGATATTATACATTTTTCCAAACTGACTCATGTGTGTGAAAAGCTTTCTAACTCCATTAGATCGTGAATATATTTATTAATCCCCAATAATCCCTGGCTTTTCTGAAATGCACTGACTCTTCACATCTTTTTATTGCTGTTGGCACAGGCACACCATTAAATTATCTCAAGGGAAATTCATACGTTTAGACAAAGGAGGAGCTTTAGCCTCAGCGAGACTATAAAAGGATAAAACTTTGACCATGTGAACGTTAACTCCCAGATCACAAGGCATGTGGAAATCCTTAAAATGTTTTAATCTGGATAAAAAATATATGGATAAATACAAGTCAAAAGAAAGAAAGAAACAAAGAAATACAATAATGACCAAAAATATATATTTTAAATCCTGCAGGCAGAAAAAAAGCTATGACATGGCTGACATACTTACATGCTATACATAGAATTAGAAAATAGAAGATGGAACATTTTCCCATAATTATCTGTGCTCCTAACCCTCTTGTGTCCTTGCCAGGCGTTCAAGTTTTGTCATCACAACAAAGATCTATTGGGGAGGCCAGTAAGTATAACACTAATAGACTAGATTCTCTCTGTTCAATCAAAATCCTTGTTTTCATTTATCATTTCAACAGAACATCAATAATGTGTATTTCCTTCACCCCACAGAGCAGAAACAGAGAGAGGACTCTCCAGAAAGCACATTATTGAAGGTAGAGTATTTTTATTATTTTTTTTTTTTTTACATTAAAGTACCAGGAATTCAAAAAGAAACATAACTAAATACAAGAAGGTTTAGGGTCCAGACCATGGAACTTGAGTTTATCTCTCAGTACAGTAATCCTACAGCTCAAATATACACATTTTAAAATTGGGAAATGGGTCAATTCAGAGTTGTATATTATTACTATTTTGATTTATTTGCTGAACATACGTTTAGAGATTAATTAAAGTTCAAATGTCTGTTTTATTGGAGTGTAGGGTATATTTATTGTATATAAAATGTTTCCCAGAGGGCAGTAGTTCAACAGATGCAGAGTTGTGATGAATCATATGATGACCCTTTAATCTTTGAGTGTGAGCGCTGTTTGCTTTGTTCAGTTCACAAAGTCCATGTCACATATCACAGTAAATACATCAACATGCCTTAAAATTAAATAAATTACTATGTTTCATAACAGCTAATAAAAAACTTCTTCAAACTGATTCCACTTTGAGGTTGTATTACTTCAGCATGCTTCCAGCTACAGACTACATTTAAACTTGAAACAAGGTAAAAACACTTTAAACTATTAAACGTGTGTTCGGCTGTGTGATATCTTTCAGCTTTCCCAATGCAATGACGTTTAGCCCCCTTCTTTTCAGGCAATACAACCCTTAGCTCTGAGGGCTATGCTTTTTTGTTCCAAAGTGTTTAGCAGTGCAGTTCATCTATCTGATATCAATGCAAAACATTTCTTCTTTTAGACTTTTCAGCCAACTCCTTTCAACTTCCACCTTTGGATTAATTAGGGACACATGAAAACAACATCAGACCGAATAATAAAGCCAATGAGGGGAACTTGACAGTAAAAGGAAAAAGCAGAATGGTTGGGAACATGTTTATTTCTGAAGTTCTACTAAATGTTCTATTCTTAGTCCTGTTACAGCACTTATGTTCACTTTTTCAGGGGTCCATGTCTTCATCTGCTTTTATTTGGGTGTGAAAGTAAATTTTTGCCAAACAGTAAACATCGCTTACCAAATGGTTCAATGGTTGCAATGTGCAGATATGTTAGTGGACTGTTTGCTGGAGATGAGGTGCCTGATTTTATCAAAGGTGACGATGATGGAGTTGCAGAATGGAAATGCATTGTGAAATCAGAAGAGGTTGGATGTTTCAGTGGATTGACAGCAGATGTACAGTAGCTAACTGACTTGTGTCTGGGACAAAGAAGACAAAAGTACATGGGGTCAGATGTGGGGACGTAGAGATGAAGCTTCAGTACAAATAACATCTCAGGGATTAATCAGTTCCCCCTCCCAAAAATAGACCTAAAGAAAGCTAAGAGGATATTGGCTTTGTATGTGGTATTCTTTGTTTGTTTTGTAAGTAGCATGGCCTTGGGGTGACCATTTACCAAGGAGTTGAATGGACTGTTTGACCGTCATTGTCATGAAGCTTTTGATTTGAGGTCATTGCGTAATGAGTGAACAACGTGCAGGGACAGCGCTCATATCTGACCTTTATATTTCACCTGATTTGTAACTTCAGTGTAACCTCTACATTGAATTGCTAACATACCCACGGTTGGCCATTGAACCAAAATATTTGAGAAGTAGAAAATCTAGCATAAGATATTTTAAAAACATTACCCGGTCTGTAAAATAAAAGATTTTGACCCCTCCAGTAACATACTGTATTGAGCACTATTTCTTGGGAATCTGTATGGTCATAATGTTGCATAGATGCTCTTTTCCTTTCATGTATTCCTACCACGCTGGTCTATCAGTCCAGGACTTGATGGAAATATCTCAGCAACTATTAGATGGATTACCCTGAAGTTTTATAGAGAAAGTCATTGTTCATAGACGATGTAGCCTACTGACTTTGGTGATGCCCTCACTTTTCATCTAGTGCCACCATGAGGTTCACATTTGTGGTTTTGAGTGAAATATTTTTACAACAATCAGATGGATTGCCATGAAATCTAGTACAGGCATACAGTTTCCCCTCAGGATGAATTGTATTCACTTTGTTCATCCCTTAACTTTTCATCTAGCGCCATCATCAGGTCAAAGTTTGAATGTGTCCAACAATTTGGTTTATGACTAAACATCTGCAAAACTAACGACATTCCCATCAGCTTTAACTGTACTTTGTGTTTAGTGCAAATGTTATCATGTTAACACACTAAACCATATGGTGGACATGGTAAACATTATACCTGCTAAGCATCAACCTGTCGGCATTCTCATTGTGAGCATGTTAGCTTGTACAGCCTCACATGGCTGTAGATTCTTAGTCTTGTTACAAGGTACCAAGAATGAACAGACTAATAAGGATGATGATGATTAATCATTGTCTATTGTTTATGACAGGTTTAAGAGGATCCTTATCAAGACTTCAGCTAGATTATGTGGACATTGTTTTTGCCAACAGAAATGATGTCAACAGTCCGATGGAAGGTCAGTTACTGATGTAACAGATATCATGTGGTAGTCAAGGTGTGGGTATGTGCTTATATATTGCATGTGTTTTATGTCTGCATGAAAAAGCTGCAAACAATTGCAGGGCAGGGGTTCCCACACTTTTTCATCTCAAGACCCAAAAGACAAACTTGATTTCTTCCTGGGACCCAAACTTACAAAATACATCATGAATTGCCATAACATCTATATTTATAAACTGCTAATAAAGAACACAACTAACCATAAATACCTTGAATGAGAAAGAGAGGTAAATGACAGAGAGGATATCATTATTCAAAATCACCATTCTTACTTGTCACCACCACATTAGCCACAAACACACACACAGAGAGAGAGATGGGTTGGACAAAATTGCAACTAGCAAGATAATGTCAGCAGTCACTACTAACAATCAACGTTTCTTCAGTCAGAGAGCACATTTTTAGGTCCAGATTCCGAGGGGCAATAAATAAAGAAATTCCTGGCTGTATCTCCGAATTCACATATCATAGCATTGCTTTGCTAATCCACAAATTCCAAGTTTGGGAAAGACTCCCTTACTGTGATGAAATAAATGTAATTTACATACTGTGATTTGCAGAGATTGTACGGGCCATGACGTTTGTAATAAACCAGGGTATGGCCATGTACTGGGGAACCTCACGCTGGAGTGCCATGGAAATCATGGTGAATGCTGATCTCCCATTCAAAGAGGCTCACTCTTTATACATTTAATGCTATCAGCTAGTGATATAAAAGCAGATTTGGTAACCATGGCATTTTGTTTCTGTCTGTTTGGCACCAGGAGGCGTACTCAGTGGCACGCCAGTTCAACCTGATACCACCTGTGTGTGAGCAGGCAGAGTATCACTATTTCCAGAGGGATAAAGTCGAGGTGCAGCTTCCTGAGCTCTACCACAAGATCGGTCAGACATCTTCAGTCTCGCAGCTCTATCTGTCTTAGTTTTTTAATTGAAGGTTAATTTTGTTCATTTGAATCTTTACCCTTATTCTACTCTTTCAGGTGTTGGAGCAATGACCTGGTCTCCACTTGCTTGTGGATTAATTACAGGGAAGTACAGTGATGGTGTACCAGAGTGCTCCAGAGCATCAATGAAGGTCAGTTTGATTTGCCCGGCCCTCCTCTGGGATTCCTCTCCCTGAAAATCAGCCTCAGTGTAATTCTCTCTGATCAGTGGGGTACTGCAGTGTGAAATCAGTACTAGTATCAATGCCTTTCTCCATTTTGCTCCTGGTGAAGGGATACCAGTGGCTAAAGGAGCGAGTGAATAGCGAGGAGGGCCGCAGGCAGCTCGCTAAAATCAAGGAGCTCCATCTACTGGCAGACAGACTGGGCTGCACTGCTGCACAGTTAGCCATAGGTACGACCCAGGCCAACAACATGAGTGTAGACATACAGAGACTTGTTTTTTATTTTATTGCTGGTGTGACTGGAGGTTAAGATTGAACTGTTTCAAATTTGCATTTACTTTCCACAACTTAAATGTTTTTGTGGTACTGCTACTGACTACTGTCACAAAACTATTGATTCAAACTGTTTGTTCTCTTATTTTACACATAACGTAACAAGGTTTTGATTCATTATGCAATGTTAGGCAACATATCTGAATGTTTCCCATGTGCTTGTCTGCCTGTGTGCAACCACTTCACTAATGATTAATTATCTTATTAATTAATTACATTACTTTTTGTACATGGTTTGTGCCCCATGTTTTCCTGCTTGTCTATAAAATGTACTGATTTGGGATCACTGTCCTGATACGACTTTTCAAGTGTATTTGGTCAACTTAGGTCAGAATTCCTGCTCAAACATTTTTGGTGGATACATGTTTAATGGACTTAAATATGATCTGATTCCTGCAAAAACAAAACCTAAAGATTTGATTTGATTATCACTGAGATCACTCCGTTTCACCTGAGCATGAGTTGTATTTGTTTTCTCTCTTTTTTACAGCCTGGTGTCTGCGCAGTGAAGGAGTCAGCTCAGTACTTCTGGGTGTTTCTAATACAGACCAGCTACTTGAGAATCTGGGTGCCCTCCGGGTAGATTTTTCCCCCCTGTTTTCCTCCCACATCAATAATGTTGCCTGACATACTTAGCCATAGTTGTCTGAACCAATAGATATGCTACTCTACGTGCAATACAATGTGGCAAAAGTGACAACAAAAAGCAGAACATATTTTTTACTGATTGCTGTCCGTCTTTTCTCCTTGCAGATTTTAACCCAAATGACCCCTCAAACCATCACTGAGATTGATGCCCTGCTGGGAAATAAACCACACTCAAAGAAAGAGTTGCGCGCTTGAAGATGCAAATCTGAGTGACAGATGATGTTTCAAGAAGATGAAGAAGAAATGACATTGGGGAAACATCGCTTTTTGCTCTGCTGTATACTCAACAACTTGCATGTCCTCAGCAACATTATGCTTCCAGTATGTGCGCATATCCATTTTGCGCAGTACATTGTATCATCTATGAAAAAAAGATCTCTCAATTGTGAAAAAAAGGTCATATATTGCTCACTGCCAATTGTTTACAGACAAATTATTTCTACAGAGGGGGAGGCTGAAGCTGGTTGGAGTGACAGGTCTCTGTTGAAGGAGAGACCAAGAGAGGTTGAAAGATATTCAACTGTATTCAACTGTCAAAGCAGATTTGACAATTAATCAAATCAAAAACACCTCTGTGCTAAAATGCAACTTTACTGTGTGAACGGTGCTTTCACTGGACATCTGAGTCTCCTCCCCTCGCAGCTGCCTGTTATTCTGTATGTTGTTTAGTACCCAGCAGCCAGATAGCCAAAGGTTAGTACTCATGTGTCTAGCCTAACATTTCCCATAGTGTGCATGTGACTGGTCTGCCACGCTCACTGCTTTACAGGGTTGGGAACAATGGATTACTTGTGGAGTCGTTACAGTGATCTGAAAAAGCCTAACCCAGTCTGGTGTAACTTTAAAAAAACAAACAGATCACATGCTTTTTAAAACGAAACAGGAAAATTCAGTAACTAAATATTGTGAAATTACAGACACTAACATATTTTTACACATCTGAATTAAAATGAATGGATCATACTGTAACAATTTATACATTTGCTTTTAAATCAGAGTGCATTATGTTATTTATCACAATGTATAATTGGAAATCAGGAATCAGTAGTGAGGAAGATTTCCCAACCCTGCTGCTTTCTCAGCAGTCCTTTTGCCTCTTCTGTTTGTAAACTGTGCGCATGTCCCTTTAAGAGAGAATTGCCCTAACAGGGTGTAAATGTGGCATGGCTTTTATGGCTTATGTAGATTTGCAGTGCCCTTGTAAGCCATTTTTTTACTCTAAGTGGTCTGGCAGTTTGATCCAGGATCCGTGCTGGTGGGCCCTCTTGCATTAAAGACTCTCTGCAGTCTGCAGACACGGCTGTGTGTCTGTCTGACGTATAATCTTTGTATTGTCCTAAACTGTACCAAAAGGTGTTGATTTCACTTCCGACGATGCTATTCTTGTGAAGAGCATCCTTGTTGCTAAAACAGAGGTTTTAGACAGATGGAAAGGTCACTGCACATCTGACACAAAGATTTGGACACACTGTGGTGAACTAGTAGTTTCAAATGATAGGACATAAATGATAAGTCTGAGTTTATGAAATGTGACGTTACTCTTGCCACAGGTCACTTGGGGTAAGATTTAGCAAATGTAACTTTTATTGTGGAAGCCTAAAAAATATAGCTTCTCTGCTCATTTCTCTGGGAGTTCTCTCTCTCTTTCTCTCTCTCTCTGTATCATTTGTAACATCGATTCTTGCACAAGTGCACAACTCATTTTATACTGTGCATTTCATGTCTTTTCCCTTTAGTTTTGTATTGATTTCAATACTTTGTAATGGGGGGGATTGTTCCTTTTTGTGATTTCCCATGAAAACAGCCCTAATCTCCAGAGCTGGGTGTGTTTTGATACATGAAGTTGTTTTAGTTGGTACCGGGTTACATTGTACTGTTAATAGGCTTATCTGTTTGGCAGAAACGAGATAAAGGTTAAATGTATGAATCTTGAAAGATTTCCTGGAGGAGCAGCTGAAACGTTGTTCCCCTCTGTGACTCTGTAATGATGTACAGTTTGACTGAGTGTAGCTTCCACTGTACATAGGTACTTAAATCAAACCTTGAAAATGTAACTTTGCCTGTATAACTTAGTATATTTTACTGACATGCAACAAAGAGAAACCAAAAGAGAGAGGACACATCTCACACTGAATGTATCATGTCTGTTACTTAAACCTGCCTAACCTAAAGGGACCAAGCACATAACATGTTTTAAAAGTAGTTTCTTTTTGTGTTTCAACCTGTTACATAAAACCCTGCAGAGCTGTCGTGCAAACATTTACATTGGGATTCGGACAAAAGGTTGCCCACGGGAGCTTCATGCGCACACACACCATTCTGAGTCAAAATGTGACCTGTTTATATTAAGTCAGATAAGATTTTTTTATATTTACTAACCCTAACCTGACATATAGGCTTATCATAGCTGTTATGTTGAACGTTACAGTTAGCTAACCTTCCACGTTAGCTAACCATCCATGTTAATATTTGGAATAAACTGTTTATTTGTGTATTATGTACAGGTATATCAATTTATGAGGTGCATATAACTACCCAAAAAGAGACTATAATTTACATGTGGGCTATTACCCACAATGCCATGAGTTCTGGGATTATAATCTTAATCTCCATTCTAACATTTCATGTGCTCCCATGATGGTTTCCCTTAATGTTGGTGTACACACTCACTTAGTTGACTTCTTAACCAACTTTATATGCACAAAACTGTAATTACACAACAAATACTTTTCATGCAGATAGAAAGTAAAATAGGCAGCAGCAGCTCTTTGAACTACTACAGTTTACTCTCATTGTGGCTAAACAGTCACAGACAAACCGGCCAACATACATAGATCAACAAATAACACCCACACCATTATGCATACTTCCAAATCTACCTTGAACTCTGAACATGTTTGCTTGCTCCATATTTGGTCCCAGTGAACCCAGTGAAGCTCTAAATGTTCCTTTGTGTCATTGCTGCAATAACAGATCTACTTTCTGGTGTCTTAGTTCCTGTTGTTGACAGCAACATGGAAACAGAACCATGATATTGTTTGTGCATGTGTAGTACTCTTTTTGTAGAAGTTTTAAATCTTCTGGCTAGATTTGGCACATCAAGCAGCTGCTTGTGAAATCTCAAACTGAGTACTGTTTGTGCCCATGCAGACATAGATTAAGCTGTAACTTCTATTCCTGAGTGTTTCACATTCTGGCAAAGACATTTTCATTACTTGACATGATGGTAATGGTAATGACTCTTTTTCTTCAGTTACTAAATCAGAGTTACAAGACGTACATAATAATCCAGTCAGATGCAAATATTGCAAACAAAGGGGAAACAATATTACCAAACTACACAATATTTTCACTGCTAAAAAATAATCAAAAAAGAATTGGCCTCCAGTCATACCCCCAAATGTCTGGCAGCTCTTCGCCTGTAGGCCCCAGGGTCTTTCAAATGGATGGTACAAGAACAATGTGATAGCCGTGTGTGCAGCGCTGTCTGTGCTGCTAAAAGAGCAGAGCCTGCTGGGACATCACACATGCTCACCACAAACAGACAACATCTGTGACGCCAGCACTGTTAGCCTCTGGACTCCCAAATATAACCAGAGTGATAGATTAAAACATATGTGTGTGTATTACAGTCAGCCACCCTCTGATAAAAAATTATCATGTGCTGAAAAACGTTGGATGTGTCACCGCCAAAACTGTTGGAGAAAAACAGGTTTCACCGCATGATTCATCCTGACCGTGAAGAAGCTGTTTGGATAAGATGATGAAAAACAGAAAGCATGGAAGTAGCCGGTCAGTAGATGAACACATTTGAGATTTACAAGCCCTCACATTTAATAAAGTACACTTAATACCTTGCCTAGTTTTTGTACCAGGTCAGTGATTATATTAATAATCAGGCACAGCACTGAAGTCCCAAGTAGCCTGTAGCTGCTGCTGTGTATCCAAGGGCACCGCTGTCAACTGAAATTCCCTTACAGTTGTAGTAATTCAATGGAGCACAGCAGTCCACGTCTGTATGAGTTGAGTGCTTGCGTCATTTACTACAGTTGCATTTGTATTGTGACATTTAAATACCTCGCATATAGCGTATTCCTCTGTGCTATAGGCCTCCATCATTGTCTAAAAACTATTCAAAACGCATCAGTGAGCCACTCCATCGCACTGCATGTTCCTTTATTACCATGGACATGGCCATTGTAGTTTATTTTGAGATAGCGCCACATACACCATCCTGCTACTGTAAATACTGGCTAGAACACCAAATGTGTATTAATCCGCAGCAGGAAATAGTCCCCAAGAAATGCAACATTTACTCTTGTTTGAGTAATATTGCTATAAACTACATTGCCCTACTGTTTTAGAAAATTACTAAACCTTTTTGGGGAAAAAATAAGAAACTATGCATTTGTGACAGTCTTCAGTAGATGCCGTATGGGATTTGTTAACCATAAAATCAAAATTTGAATAACATTAGCCTTTGAGCTATTAATGAGGATGCAACCTCATTGAAGAGGCCTTGCTAACACAGCTTTCCTCTGTTAATTGGAGTTTAAGTAAAATTATGTCAAAATGTCATATTGGGAAAACTTGAATAATGTAGAATATCCGCATTCTATCCTCAACTAAAACGCTGCTCCTTGTCCTTAATTCATCACTACAGTGTGCACATCTGCTGAATCCCACTCAACTCCCCACAGGTCACAAAATTAAACAAAAGATGAGTCGGGTGATCACAAGTTACTTTTATTTTCTACTAAAATACATGTTTCATGCAGGTTTTGTCACTTTCCACAACAGTCAACAAAAACACAATGAAACTAGTAAAGGAACCATCTCAAGGCATTTTGCCTCGCATTAGGAAAAATAAACATTAAAATGGTGAGTCTTCACATGCTGCTATGTGCTTTCATGTGACAACTATCAGCCAGCCAATCATACCTGGTCAAAATCAATAAATAATGTTGGAGCCTGTTCAGAAAATCATGCTAAATGTGCCTGAAAACAGAAAATAAATAATGTAACCAAGTAAAATATTGCTTTGAACGAATTTAACAGAAATTAGTGTACAGTACAAAGTAGCCCAAAGTAGCTTGCAGAAAGTATGTGTTTTAAAAACTCATAGATGTGGTACAGTTTGGTTGGTCTCTTCGTTGGTTAGCTGGATGTGGCAAGTAAAAAGTTCATGTTTAATCTTTTCTGTTCAGTTGTGTGGCACCCACTGTGACCTACAGAAAAGCTTGTTCACTGACTGCACTAAGTTTAAACAGTGGAGTAGAAGGCATATGTGAATCGGAGTATACTAAATGTAAAGGAGAGGCTGAGCACGGAGGAAACTCTACGCTCGACTTTACAAGGCCTGCTATGATCTTCATATGAAAATAAAAAGAGGTAGGCAAATTCTCTCCACTGCTCAGAAAATACTGACAGTTTAATAAGATGCAGAAACGGTTTTGAAGTACTTGTCAATCATGCTACACACAAAGCCTGTTTTAAAGATGACAGTCCGGCACAGCATGCTTGAAATCGGCCACGCAACCTATTAAAAATAGTTTCCTTCCTTATACAGCTGGTTGCATATTAATACTATTAAGACTTGAAATACTTTTTCATGTAAACAAGGAGACAACAAAACACACAAGTAATGCATGCATTATCATCTCCAGAATGTAGAACAACAGTAAACACAGACAGATGTTACCACACAGCATATTTAGTGGCTTTTGATTGGATCTTTAGGTTGCAGGCGAATGTTAGAGAGCTTTGTTAATACAGAAATAAAGCAACCACAATTCAACGCATTTTTTTTTCTTTCTTACTGCCCGTCTGCATGACATCATTAAGGGTAAAAGACATGAACGCAATCTGCTCAAGTTCACTTTCTTTCCCGCACTCCATCAGGCACGAAAACTGATCCTTGTCTCCGTTGTAGGCCAGGTCTGAGTAGCCACTGGGTCCCCTGTGGATGATCCTGGGCCTGTCCCATCCCGAAGAGTGCAGGGGGGATCGGTTCAAATACACGCCCATGTCCCTTCTACTAGACTTGTTAGTTGGGTGGATGAAGAGGAGCCAGGTTTGTGTGTCTGGAGACAAGAGCGATGTGCCACAAGCTTTGCTTTCAGCATCATCGTTCGGTACAAATTCCGGAGCAGGAAAGCCAATGACGCTGCCTTGACAGCCTGAAGGTGGCTCGACGAGCTCTGGAGCAATGTGGGGTTTGTCAAAATACATACCGCTGTTTTCACTCAGGGCTTCACATCTGTGGCCTCCAGTGTTACGAGCATTGCAGTAAAGATGACTCCTGCCCTCGTGGTCTATGATCTCTGCCATCTCACATTCGCATGACTTTTTTCGAAGCATCTTACCTATATGCCATGTCTGGCCAAAGTCCTCACTATATATTGACAGTGCACGTGGGTAGACTGTAAAAGGAATGGGGAAGGAGCAGCATCTGTAAGGGGCATTATAGGCGTACGCTGGGATGATCAATCTGCCGTTCTCCAGCTGAACACCGTGGCCTGGACCCACAGCGAACGTTGCCCACTTATGAATAGTTTCACCTATCACGCTTTCTGTTAAATCTTTCGCTTGACTCCAGCTCTGCCCATCATCGCTGCTGCTAACACAGCAAAGACGCGCCTTGTTCTTACCTGTGATGATCTGCCTGATCTCTGTGGTGTTTCCCCAGATACAGATGAAAAATAAAAACAGTGTTTTGCTGTTTTTTTCATACACAGGGCAAGGATTCATAGTGCGGTGGTTTGGTAGACACGCTGTTGACAGCTCCTGACTGGATGACCACTGGAATAACATGACATAAGACAAATATTAAAAAGAGCACGGATAATGTTGACAGTCATCAGTATCACAGCAAAGGTTATTCTGCTGCTTATTGGGGGTGAATAATAACCTGAATGGATCCATCATCTTTCAACGTTCCTCTTCTCATAACAAGAATTTTGGCATCACGGTCAGAGGGCGAGGATCTTTTCTCTGCAAAGGCAAGGAAGGTGTGACTGTGCCTCAGATAAATGAGAGCAGGAATTCTGTATGTAATCCCACTTGTCTCCTTTTCAAACAAAGTTGTTTTGACCGGTTCCTCTCCGCTGCCACTCTTTGATGGTGTGTTTCCCATGGTGGATCAGAGGTCCTGTGAATAAAAAAATCCAAATGTATGACAAATCATTTTAGTCTTTTAATCTTTAAAGCACAGACTCGCAGGAAGAGTTCACACTCCAGCAGTTCCTCATAGACACATTTGATTGCATTGTTACAAACAGAATCTAACGTATACTGTGCATGCATAACAAACCCCTTACCTTCACTTGTCACTCTTCACATTTGTTACCCTTAGTCTTTGCGTGGACGGCATTATACCGTCTAATTTCAAGCCAGAGGAGGAACCTCTGATGTTCACGACACTGATGCTATGGGTTCACCAGCAAAGATGACGGCAAAGTAGTGAGACACACAGTCACGCTCACTTCCGTGTTCGCTTAGACGCGTCCGAACTAAACTAGGTGTCAGGTTTCACTTCCTACGCTCGCTAGCTAGCTATTTTCTTGTGCTAGCAAAATATCATATTGACAGACAAGGTAGGTACTAACTGTAATGGGGCAGGAGTAATCAAAAACAGGCAGTGACTCCGATATGCAGCGTCACACATGCGCAATGTGGTCAATTCCGATTAGAAGCTATCTAGCTAGCTAAACGTTGTAAACGCACACGGTCGAACGTAAATTCGTCTAATAAGTAATTGAATAACTTGTTTTATATATGGAAAGCTGCTGCATCTTCGTAACAACATCGTTTTAAAGAACCTTGGGCTAGCTAAGCAGGTTACTATCTTATCATTGAATTCAATCTTTGACTAGCTAAGCTTGCTGGTTTTTTCCGCCTTCGCCTGTAAAGAAAATGCCCAGGTTTACTTTTTACCGCCCCCACTGGACGGGAGGTGCAGCGGTCGCTGCGTGTCGTTGCTAGGATACAGAGCACCACAGTGGAGCTCAAGAGCAAATATATTGTATTAAGTAGTTTTGCCAGTTCAGTTCGTGACAAGCGCAAACAGCACTTGAATAAAAAGTTGTTTCGTGATAAATGGATCACACACGCAAACAAGATGATTGCAGCATCTTATAAACTCGATGATGGACAGAACTATCCCACCAAATGTTTCCCAGCCCGGACATTACTCCGTCGAAGAAATGAAGGTGGGTTAAATTATATTAGCACAAAAAATATGTAGCATGTTAAGGTACTTATACTACATCCTTAAGAATAGAAAAAGGGAAACAATTAACAATTATATTCGTTAACAATTTGTCTGTTGATTATTTGATTAATCAATACATTATTCTTTATCCCAGCTATTTATTAAAGGTATTTATATATGTAAATGTTTGGCAATATTAATTGTCTTGAACTCATTTTCTTGTCAATTTAACAATCATTTAATCTACTGGAAGAATATTTGTTTGGTTTTTTTGGAGACAAAGTTAAGGCTAATACTAATGATTATTAGGGTTAAGAAGTTCTGAGTATATAGCACAGTATTAAATTAGGAAGAAACTCGAGAGTGAGATGAAAAAGCTATGAAACTGCACAAACGGACAGCTTGGACATTTTAACGTTCAATCACACATGTGGAGGGAATTAAGATTCACACACAGTTTCCATGACAGGACTTTGAGGCAAAAAGGCTTGGAAAAGTTTGACAGCCATCTATTTTGAGGGACTTTTGTAGGTAGGATCTCTATCTAAGCAAATGGAACATTTCAGTAAATATCTAATCTCTGTATATGGGCACATGTGTTAACAGTAAATGCTATTTAATTACATAAATGCACTTTGCTGCTAGTTTGTACAGTAATACACTTCGTTTTGCACTGTGGCCTTTAGAGAGAAAACGATTAATAGACAAAATAATTGTTGGTTGCAGCCCAGATCGACTGTTTACATTTTTAAAACTCCAAACTACTAATGTTTCTTTCCTTGTAGCTGCTGGTCATTGGCTCGTGGCTTACAGAAAGGCAGAAAAGCTGAAATACAAGAATGTGCATAGAAGAATAAAAGAGACTTGTGAAAAATGTGAGAACAGGCGGGCTGACACTCCTCATGGTAACACATTAGATGGACTTTTCCTGGTAAGGCACTGAAATCTACTTATGTGAGAATTGCTTATTTGACAAAAGATAGCAAGATCAGTCAGCCAGTTGGTGACCCCAAACAATTATCATTTTTAATTTTCTCTTGTAGCTCCAATTACATTGTGTTGATAAGCCGTCTGAGCTCTGCTCTGTTGACATCAGTGAGCAGAACCTTATTTCTGTAAGAATCACTTTTCACATTTAACATTATAAAATGATTTGGTAGTCTGTGAGTAAAAACCGATTAAATATGTTTTCCCTACTGTGCACAGGTCAAGCCAGAGGACCTCAAGCTGTTTGACAATGTAGCTTACATTGATGCATCTATTAACTCCCTCTCTTTAGGTGATTATTCTTATATCTCGGGCAGCTTTACCTTCAATGAAATTTTGTTGCATAAAGTCGTGAGTTTCAGAAATTGTCTTTTGTTTTTCTACAGAGTCTTTCAGCAGTTTTGTGTCTTTAAGAGAACTGAATATATCGTTAAACGGGCTTTGCAACATGACGTTTGACGCCTTTGACTTCCCTCATCTCGAGGTAAGATGTCTGACTTTTACATTCTGTTTTTAATATTGTATATCTGGGTTTTTATTTGGATTTTATTTTTACATTGTCACAGGAGTAATATAAAACTTCTCATTGTAGTCCTAACAAGAACTTGAACGTGTTTTTCATCCAAAATGTTCTCATCTTGTTCTTCCTCTTTCAAAAAGAAAGCGCTTCGATTTTAACTGGTGACAAACAAAGACAGCATGCACAGCCAATTAAAGTTGTGTATTCCTACTGATCATCATGCCTTTTAAAAATATATCATTTAAATATTTGTACCTGTGTGATGTTTGAACAAAGTTGATGATGAGGGTTAAGTTCTTATTTATGTCATAATATATATTTGTAAGTGTGTAACATCGATAATATTTCCAATCACAGTATTTTCAGGCTTGAACTTTACGAATGGGTGCTTGTAGCTTCTTTTATGTCCTCTTCTTGGTGCTACATAATTCATTCAAATTCTCACAGGTTTTGGATTTGTCCTACAACAGTTTGTCAGCTGATGATATTGTTTCCATCGGTCGACTTCCACGTCTAAAAGTCCTTCATCTGACTGGAAATCGGCTTTGTCATCTTCCTCCTAATCTGGGTCATTTCAGCCATGACCCCACTCAACTGTTAGTACCTTATTTTCCACGAAGCAGCAATATAGGTTATGTGATTTGTATTTTATTTACAGCATTGTTACTACTAATTTAAAAAAAAGGCTTCACTTATGATCACTTAATGGTGTCAACTCAGATGATCTGTGTTGAAGTGCATACATTTGCTTTTCTTTGCCAATAGTTTTAGTCTTATGTCTACGTTGATGTAAATGTATTAGGAATATCTTAGCAAATGAATCCACTTCTCTTCTAACAGTATTCGCTCATTTGTTCAGAGAAAAACAGCAAAAACACAAGCAGATATTGGATTAAATCAGTGAGTTTGGCCTTGCTTTTCTATCCCAACTTCACACAGGGGTCAGTTCTGTCAAACATTGCTTTGTGTAATGGCTATTTTGCCTGTGAGGCGGTGGCGAAAAGCCTACTTTCCATATAAAATGTATTACTGAAAAACTTTTAACTGAGTCATGGAAAGCTGGCAGAGTGAAAGAGTAAAATGCAAATGTATTCTCTAATTATAGTCTGACGCTGCCTCCAGCTTGACTCTTACAATTATTTCTGCAGAAAATATATTTGATTGATAACACAGTATCTTTCTGGCAAAGCATTAGCATTATGAGTAAGAACAAATAGTAATGTATTCAAGGTTCCTTAACTATAAATGTTTTAGTTTTATAGTAATCTTTCAAACCAGGTCTGGTGATCATTATTTAGTATGCTAACTCACCATGCATAAATCATGCTTATCAGTATAGTTAACCAGTACAGAGGTGTGATTTCATAACATAACACACAGAGAAAAGCCACAAAGTCGAGATGCATTTGAAATTGTTTTCAAATTGACCAAGAGGGGGTGCACAAGTGTTCCAAATCCACAGCCCTGATTCTTGTGAAGCAAATCTGCTCACATTTAATACACCTGCTCTACAGCCAGGTGTCATGTATTTATTTAATGTGTATTTGAATAGGTACAAGTATGCAGCATAAACCAAAAGCACACACCTCAACGTTTATAGCCTAAGCTCATTTGCTATGCCCGTCCCTAGATGAGCTTTTAAAATACATAAAACTCAACAACACATACACAAGAGAAAGTACAAAACACAACCTCAACAATAGGTACATACATTAAAAACACAAAACTCAATAAGAAAATACAGGACAAAAACGAATACAGTAAGACACCGTAAAACAAGACGCATCAGATAATTCAATGGTGTGCACACATAGCTTTATGAATTTAAGTGGATTATGAGATGCATTCAATATTTATCAGTATGGATTTTGCGACATTGGTAAATTTGACTGTTTTCCTTTTCTTGTTTTGTACAGGCCGGCTAAAGAAGAAGACACACAGTTTAAAGCTCTTGAAGTTTTGATGCTTGACGATAACAAACTGTCCTCTGATGTCTTCAACAGTCTTACAAACCTTAAGAGGTCATGACGCAGTTTAAAGTTTGCTATAGAATTATTCATTTTTTTACTTAAGGTGGAAATGTTCATTATGCATTTTTAATTGTCACTTACAGGCTCAAGTATTTAAACCTACAAGGAAACCGCATTTCTGAAATACCATATTTTCAACCGATAGGCCCTTCACAACCTTTCCAGACTTCTACTGGAGAGCAGGCTGAAAAAGAGAGACGTATGAAGGGTAAATTAAATGCTAAGTAAATAACTTAACAATGGAGCTCCATGTCAGAACTTCTTCAACATCCCCAGAAAAATATTGATTTAGTCCTTTTCATCCCCTAATCCAGCCCACACTGAGCCAAATCCTATCACGGATTTCCAGAGAATCGCACAGGTAATTAATTTGTAGTGTGACATAATTCACCACTGTGTTTCAATACTTCATATTTTCAAATCTCTGCATTGAACTTGTGTGTGGCCTGCGTCGGTCACCCTAGATCTTTCATAAGAACACCTGGGAGGACTACTGCAAAGGAACCAGTTTGCCACTGCCGGAGCTTCAGTTCCTCAATTTAGCTGACAACAAGGTGAGTTGAATAATATGTACAAATTAATCAACCACGACCCCTTTTGGAAAACATGTCTCATCAGTATTTTGTCATCAGATTGCAGAGGAAGAAGCGCTGATGGCCGCCGCTCTTTTCCCAATGCTGCAAGAAGTTGATATTCACTCCAACCCTCTGACCACACAGAGAAGTGGTGAGCACTTTTACTCCTGCCATTTAAAAAAATTGGCTCTGAACTGTCAATGCTGAAACGGCTTTGTTTGTCTTTCTTTGAACGCAGGAGACCCTCCCTTACTGACCTATCACCTCCAAGAGAGGCTGGGGATAACAATAAAGCGTAAGAAGACACAAGAAGCTGTGAAGCTCCCGCTGAAGGTGTCCACTTGTCCAAAATGGAAGGTCAGATGTGTTCTGTATTGCTGATTATGCCTGATCACGACCCTCCGGATTTCGTTAAATGACAGTTTTGATTCATCTTCTTTTTTTTTTCTTGACATTTTTTGTTTTGTAGGTGGAAGAAAGAACCACAAAGGTGTCAAAGAAGGCATTGTTGATGGTTGCACCTTGTCCTGCTCAAGTTGAGAAAAGTCAGGTGATTGTCAAGAGAACACCAGAATCTGAGGGCAACAATAGCAAAGACAACGACCTCCAAGAAAATACAGAGCACTTTTTTGTTACTCAGGTATTCTACAACCTTTGGGTTTCCAAATGTTTTTCAAAAATACATGGTGGATAAGTGCCTACCCAGTTTCTTCCTGGCAATATAATTAATATGTCAAATAATAATCTCTCCTTTCTGAATGTTGTTCCATGTTCAGGCAACAGATGTTCCCAAATATGAGTCTGATCTTCAAGCTGATGAGAGAGAAACTGCAGAGAACGAGGACGATGCCATTCCTGATAGATTCCCACGCTACGAAATGTTGATTGATGCAAAGCCGAACCCTGATGTGGTGGAGCACATCGGTGAGGACTGTGGTTTTACCTGCAGCTATTTATTTTTGGGCATTTTTCTCAAGCCCTTAAAAAGTTTGGCTATACAATCCCCCCATAGTGAAAGGGAATATTCAAGTTTCTTTTTTCTTTCAACAGGAATTCAAACCGCTGTTCGGATGCTGGAACACACACTGAAGAATCTGAATGTTTACAGAGACTCGAAACCACAACTTGATAGCATCCAGACACCATACAGAGAAAGAGAGAAACTGGTTAATTTCCATTCACACTCAGAACTGTAAAGAACAAGAAAAATGCCATCACCTTCATATCATGCCTTTAAAAAACAACTTTTCTGTACACAGATTAAAGAACTTCCACCTGTTAAACCGATGAAGCAGCCAACTGAAAGTGTTGATAAAATGATCAAGGAAATCAAAGAGAGTACAACGATAACAGAAGTCCCCTTAAGTATGCATGTTTCTGATACAGTGAAGGTCAGCTAGCTTTACCTTCCATAACCTTACCTGTAATTATACAACACCTTGTTCTCTGTACAGGCAGTGCCATACACGGCACAGGCGTCAACAAGCAAGAATATACGGAAGCTCTATCGCTGCTGAGGGATATGAAGACCAAGTACAAGATGGTCCATAAGAAAACAATGGAAGAAGCAGCCCGCACTGAGTCTGAGAGAAACACCAACCAAGACGGAGCTGAACCTCCGCCTGTGCAGATGCTCTAATTCATATTCAAGTGTTGACATAAGCTGTGATGTTGTTTTCGCCTTGAAATACACCTTGTTGATGTTGGAATGCAGCATGTGCGAATGCAAGTGATGAGGACCATGTCAAAAATAAATGTAGTGGTGAGTGAATCTCATTGTGCATTTTATTGATCGTCAAAGATTGATTCATCATAGTCAACATGAAATTGTTTTGCATGAAACAATTTTGAAGTTTACCAACAAGAAGCCTGTAGCCTAGCCTATAGCAGGCAATATATCATTATTTAATATTATATGAAAGCTTCAGCCAGTTTAATAGTATCTTTTTTCAGTTTAGACAATTGCTCCCTGCATGAAGAGAATCAAGCAGAAGGAACGCTGAAATGAATGTGTTTCGTCTGATTATTACGGTGACAAGGATAGACCTTGAACATCCTAGTCTGCTGTTACTAGTGATATGTTTTATTCCAATATTAGGCACAAGGCTGCGATCGTTTAAGAGGAAGAAGTGGATTCCAGCGCCCATCCTGTAAGCCTCCGCCCTGCTGAAGTGTCCTGAGACCATAAAGCAACGGGGCTTATTGGGAAACTGCTCTGACTTCCTTCATTCATTTCACTTTTAACCTTCTGACCTGTGAAGAAAGACCACACAATTGTGTAGGTTAATAAAATAGATAATAATAATACAATTATAATAATGATAAAATCCATGTTCATCCAAAGCTGAGGGTGTGGTCCTCTGCATAATTTGCTGCCATGTCAAATGTTTAAACACCTTAAAATCATTATAAGTTTAATAGACCATTGATCTCATATCAGATGACAGGCAGCTCTTTTAGGCCTTAGAACAGTGTGATTGTATGAATTCAGTATCGTCCTTTGGTGAAGCCAACTCATTTGTATTGGGCAGGAACACCAGTATTTGGCGGAGCAGTAGCTGTTCAAACAGACCACTGCAGTTCAATATGATTTACTGTTCACACTCTTAAACACGTAAATGATAATATCTCATAACAACAGATGTTGATGTATCATATGTGACATTCCTACAAGCCTACAATGGATGCTTTTTCATTTCTCTTGTTCTGTTTTTGTTCATTCCCTTTTCGATTTCACGGTCTTGTCCTTCATATGATTTCAATTATTTTTCTTCGGAGCAGCTTGCAGATGTGGAATGCACATTTATGGAATAAATCAGAAGGATCTCTGAAGATATTTCATGGGATTCTACAATATTATATTCACATGTGGATATTTCCCTGCTTCTGTATGTAATGAATGTCAAATAATATATGTTCAAACAGTAAGCAAAGTGCTTTCTGAATACAACCAGCAGATACTTTATGGTTACTTTATCTATACATGTCACTTAATATACATTTTAAATGTTATTCATTATTCAATTATTATTCAAATATTTGATATATAATATTTATTCATTTAGTTATAATTATTAAATGGTTATATGTTTATATTCAGTCCTCACTGGCATTCAAAACCAAGCATGAAATTATTTGTTAAATTTGAATTTTTACAATAACCATCCAAAATGTAACAACTGGCTTTTAGCAACACAAACACAAATGAAAGTAACAACTTTGTTGTCATGCAATTTGAAAATGGGATTTTATGATATCTAAAAGGACAGGTCACCCTTCACGTGTATTGTTAGACTCACAAAAATCTCAAATATTAGAAATTTAAAGTAGTTTACATGACAGTGTGGTTTAATTTTACATTTAAACGTGTTAAAGAGTGTGTTTGCTCTTGTAAATTATTTCACATATCGAAAACAGTAGTTTCCTGATCTCTTCTTTCAGGCAAACACCTTGCCTTCAGTCTGAGGGTCTGGTTCGGGTATTTTCATTTTTAGCTGTATATTGGTAACGGAGCCAAAAGCCAGAGATTTGATACAATGCAGAAATACTATTTTCTAGTCCATTGGAGCTCAGCTCCACTCAGCAGAGCTTGTGTGTGTTGCAAGGACATCCCACAGTGTCAAACACCACAGCTGCTATAAACGTCAGATGCTCAATGTGAATGAATCATATGAAAACTCAGAGAAGAATCCCCTCAGAGATGTTGAAATACTTTTTTGTTCCACAGTACTTTTACAGCTCTATCCAGACCCCAGTGCAACTCAAGCAAAGGCCTTCTGAGGACGTTTTGCTTTCAGCAACATGATGGAGTTTGTTCTCCAGCCAGTGAATCCTGGCATGAAGTTATTTTGCCTGAACAGAATGCTGTTACAAAGTAATTCTGAGGTGATAATTGTTATTACTTAAAGCATGGACGGTTGCATAAGTGCATTGTTGTCATGCTGGAATTCTATGATGTAAGAAAAGAATGGACAGGTACTAGTGTGCAAGATGTTGCTTTACTGGTAGGTTTTCCACAGTTTTGGGCAATATGTTTGGTGAACAAAGATCGTGATGAATAGATCTGCTTGTCTGCTTGTGTTTGTTCCAACTATTATAAACTTTCTAAAACCTGCCTCTGCACTTTGCACTTTCAAGACCACTTTGGTTGCAATATCAATCAATATATTAGTTTTAATGCACCTATCAAATGAACCCTGTTCACACAAGTGCCTTTCCCCTTAAGAATTTAACATCAGGAGAAAAGTCCGAAGGGTAAAAACAAAAGCAAAGAACAACTCCACATTCCCTTTTGAGTCTATCAGATGTCAGCTCTGAGGATAGCCAACAATACTCTTTTTTTAAGGCAATTCAGCACTCAGTAAATAAAAATATCATCATAAAATACCATCAAACTGGAACTAATTTTTTATTGTACCTCCGTAAAGTCAGGAGACTCACAAGAGACATATAACAAAAAAAAGATCAAAAAAGGCCGAGATATCCTGACTTTTAGTCCGTATCGTACAAGCTAATGAAAACACTGGTACCTACAACTTGATAGCGTCTGATATTAGAACCTCCCTGTCTGGCCAATGCCCGCATCGTATTCATACTCCAGGCCCAAGTCTGTAACGAAGGCTTTCTGTTATAAATTTGCAGTCTTTAAGCCCAAATCCAGATAACTTTCAGAGCGCTGCCCCCCAGAGCCACACAGCACATTATACAACTTTATCCCCCAAGTTAGTTCCCATTTCTAATTGTATATCAGTGGCTTTTTTGAATGTAACAGTGTGACATTTTTTCAAACGTCACTACAAACACTCTATGCTATCTGGTCTGCTAATATTGGTAATTTACACTTACTGACCTCATGGAGGCATGTATGCTTAATAAGTGAAAATGGTCTACTAATGTTACAAATCACTTCAAGACTGAAGGTAATTACACAATCCACATATGTCTGTCCTTTATTTCCTACAAATATGTAAAGTTATTCCAGAAGTTCCACTGCAATAAGCACAAGGTTAGAAATTCTTTTTTTTTATTGGACTCTTCGTCACATTAACATCAACACAGAATAAACAAACAGACAAAAGGACTCAGTTAAGTTTTTTCTCTGCAACCTCTTTTGTTCTTTCCATGAAAATCTGAAGAGGTGAGTTATTAACTGAAAACACATTTTTATCCATGCTCTTGGTGATATAACAGAATCTGGCAGGAGAGCAAGATACTGTGTCCAAATGCAAAAATAACAAAAGACATGTGATGGAGACAAGGCATCGGTGGTCTGCGTCTTAGGCAAGACGGATCTGTGTTTATATATCTATATTTGGTTTTTTGTCTGTATATTTTAACACAGTTCATTTTCACATCTGGAGCAGTCATCATGGCAATCAAGCCTGAGAAATGTTTGGGTAAGATTTGTTTGACTCTCAAATTGAGGGCCAACAGTTAAGCTTTGAGAATAACCCTGTGGAGACTCAGACACCAGATTTGGCTCAGGAAGAATAGGCCTGAATACCTCATCAACACTCCTCATTACTCAAGTGGCAAATGAGTTCATGCCGACCGGACCTATTCATTATTTCTTTTGATGGACAATTGAACTGTAACACACTTATCATGTAATCCTGGATAGGCTGAAAAGAAGCCATTATTAATTACAGATCATAACCGTAAAGTTGTTGTTGGTCTTCTTTATCCTGCGGAACAAAAGATCCCTCTGTGGTCTGCCTTTAATAGTTTACAGTCATTACAAGCATGTGTTTAAAATTTCGACCTTTAAACTGAGTCGCTTAGGATGAGGGGATGAAGACTAAAGTGTTCATGACATGTATCCCGGTATTGTCCGTGTTTTCTTGGCCACACTCCAAACATCAGCAAAAATGATCAGGGCCAACTTAATTAATGAGAGGGTAAGGGTGTAAAAAACAGAGCCCTTGATAGATTTCGGAAGTATTTGGATGAAGTATAAACTCAGGGGCTCTGCTGAGCACCTTAATCAGCTATGAAAGCAAACACATCTATCAGACTTAATTAACTTAACACAATTTGGCTCCCTTTGAATCAAAAGACTGCCGGATTGATTTGCAATGCTTCAGTTCCTCACAAACACTGTACGCATAATCGAGGAACTAGTTGCTGCAGCACATGAGGAAATGTTTTAATTAATCTTTTGAAATTAGTTCAACTTAGCTGCGCTCCTTTTCAAGACAGCATGATTGTTGCAGAGCCACAAAAAATATATCTGTAATGAAATCCTGCACGAGCTTTAACAATGAAGATTTCTAAGTCTTTGTAACATGCATGAGTTGATGTTCTCAGACATCAGCCTAGCCTCAGATGTCTCGCAGAGGAAGTGACACACAAAAAACCACAGCAAATGAGATTTGTTAATATCACAGTGGCTCAGAAGTGCCTCCAATCCTGGGCCGGGTTTTGACCCCGAGTCTCACATTTTCTTCACTTCTCACTAAATCTGGGCTACACGGGCAGCAGGGTGGAGTACACATACACAGAGAGCTGACAGAGTGCATGATTTATACCTACTGACTGCCCCCAGCTGTTACAATTGCCAGAGCCAAGACTAAGCATGCATAGCAGAATTGGCCCGTGAGACGAATTCAAACATTCACAAAATGAGGACTGATAAGATTTGCATCAAACATGACAGACAAATATATCAAAACACACAGTGCCGGATGTAGCATGTTTGTTGAAAATAAAACTTGTTTAAAGCCTGCACTCATAATATGAATCAATTAATCTTTGACCTGCATGGGAAAATGGCGACGTGCAAATGTTAATTACTATCTTAAGTTGGCAGCAACCCCTTTCTCACCCTTTTGACTGGAACAGCCTATTTGCACAACTAAGGCAGAGGCTGTTATAAACTGCTGTGTCCAACAGTTTACACAAAAATATGACAGCCTTTTTGAGAGAGTAATGAAGGCATACAAGGGAAGTGCGCCTGTTTCAAAATATTGTTTCATGCCTTTAGTGAGAGACAGACAGAGCAGTCTGGCGCTAAGTGTGAAAGACACACAATGAGTCATTGTGGAAGGGGAGGGGACAGAGAGAGCACGTCGGGAGTTCACAGAGAAGGGAAGCAATATTATTCTGAAGCGCCCACTCAGTCTACCAGATCTGCAGTTGCACACTGAGTCATGGGAACCAGAGTGATAATTTGACACCTGTTGATCAAACAGGCCAGCAGAGAGACTGCACACAGTGCTGCTGAGTAAAGAGACTGCTTTCACAGATCATGCTTACATGGGATCTAGGGAGCTCATTATAACCATGACATTGTCTATAGTATATAGTATACAAAAACCAATTATTAAGTATTATCTACTTCCTTTACTGTGTTTTGGAAATACCGATGTCCTTCAGTTTCTTGGCCTACATTTAGATCTAACAGCACAATCCCATTCGTTGACAGTAGTGGCACCCTCACTACAGGTATACATTTACAATGGGCCGTCTGATAGCAAGGAAAAAATGCCAGAATTGTGTTGTCAGTTATTCAAAGCTGCACTAACAGATTTTATTGGCAAATTATAGTTTTTCTGTTAAAACAAACTAAAGAAAAATCTTGGTGGACATGAAATCTGCAATAACATTTTTTTGGCTACTTCAAGGCGGCGGAAGCAAGCTGTAACCACAACGCTAACATTATCTCCATTTGAGTTGATATGGTGAATATCTCAGCTAACAGTTGCTTATTTACACATCCAGCAGAAAAAGTAGCATTATCATTTGGAGTGGTGTCTCCGGTCACCTTGGGAATGTATCCAATATTGACTTCATTTTAAGTTCTGTTTTGGTCCCCACTACCTCCTGGCTCTGCTAAATGCTCCACCATGTTTGCTAGCTATTTTGTGCTGAGCTGGTAACTACGGGAATGGTGGGAGTAAAGTGAAACCATAAAGGTTTGGGTCAAATAACAAAAAGACGCTATAAAGCTTCTGAGGGAACTGCAGTCTGGTGATAATTCTCTGTGGCTTCATCACTACGAGCAACCTCTTTCGCATACAAATAGATAATGATTATTTAAAAATATTAAAGCCTCTTTAACACTGGTTTTCTCAATAAAGGGTAATTAAAAATATATAGATATCAGTGAATCTATATACTATAAGGTTTAAGACAGACATTAATACTTCCCCAAGCCAACACTTTACATAGTTAACTGGATTTTGCAGAAAGTTGTTATTGCTTTCCATCTTAAAGGCATATTGCACTGTTCTGCCAATGCACACCAAACTAAAGCTTTAATAGATTGTTTGCAGTAGTGATGCAGAGGCAACCAGTCATCAGAGCCTTGCTCTCCTCGAGGTATGATAACTAACAAGTTTATTTGTGAAAGTGCTGGTGTTGGACAAGTTTTGTGTGTGTGAGTTTAGAGGAGTGAAGGGAGTTTGAACTTCTGCTTTTGATTTCCATGCCTCTGATAACATTTCATCTCCAGCGGGAAAACAGTTTATCCAGCCTTCCGGAGTTCTATTTAATGGAGGCCCTCAGGCAATGACGGTGTTAGGACCGATCCACTGTGGCCGGCATGCAGACTATGAGAGAATCAGCAAAACAACTGTGAGCTCTGAGCAACATCTTAAGTGTGTCTCAAGTACATAGTCCCACTGTCTTACTGTGTGCAACTATGTGCAAATGGCTCCATTACATGCTTAAAACATCACTTGCACTATAAACAAATCAGACAAAAATGTTCACTGGTGTAATGAGACTGATAAAACTTTATGGGTTAAAATTGTGTGCAGAGGTACAGAGTGCATTCACTTTGAAATACATAACATTTCTGGTATGTAGAGTTGTAAAATCTCATTAGGCTATGATAACAAACCAAATCATGTGGCTGCATAAAAATAGCTACAGTAGGTCTATATTTTGACATCAGAAAGAATTGGGACAGCTGTTGTCACACAAACAAATACACAGTTGTGTATTCACTGGCAGACTGAACCACAAATCATTCACAGTCAAATGTATGTACACAGAAATTATACAACATACACTTTAAATAAGGTGACAAACCCTCCGTTTGTATTTACAATAAATATGTTGATGATCATATAACATCCTTAAAAAACCCTTTACATTCTGAACAGAACGTGGCCCAGCATATTCTAAAATACTAATTATTTTTGTACGCTTAAAGCAAAGGGGTTGTTTGAGAAATACTGATCCTCTCTGATCTCTATTCTCCACATTCACATTTACCTTTTGTTGCATTTCGTTCAGAGCATGCATTTAATAATTATTGAATCATGACAGGAGGCAGAACTATCTGCCAGTGTACGGCCATGACAGTTATCAAATGTGTGTTTTATTACCTAATAATTTACAAATAAAAATATGTGATGATTAAAACATGATGGACAAGAACGTATAAACCAATAAACAATATTATAAATGATAAGTTCCACTTGTATTACGGGAATGATGCAAAACATCAAAGTGCAACACTTATGAACAAAATATGTTCTGTACGTTAACCATGTTAACCAACCTGTTATTGGGAATATAAAGGGTGCCAAGAGAGGAAAAGCTATTAAGGTGAACACAGGTCCTCTATCTGCTTGGGATTTAGGAAAGTCACCATCTCCCGAATGCCGTCTTCACAAATTGTGGTCTGAGAAGCTTTGCTCAGATTGTCTCCCTCCTCTTTAAATTTCCTCCATGTCTCTGGAAAATGAACTTGAATTAATATAGTAATATATAAAATATAAATTAATAACACAAAAACTTGTATTAAAATAAATCAGGAGTATACTAAAGTACTAGGTATTTCCAGAATCAAAAAAAAAGCATCATGAAACAAACCTTCATCAAGTGTTGTAAGTAATGTGTAATTCTCGGGATGATCCATGATATCTTTTCTTTGAACGTCACCAATTTCCATTAATTGTAAAAGACCTGTATAAATAAAGAACTCAGATGAGAATCATACATTGGTGCAGCAACACGTTATATTTTTCTTAAAGGAATAGTTTGACATTTGGAAAAATATGCTTCTTGCAAAAGTGTACAGGTCACCTTTAGAAATGTCTATTGTTTACTTATGTGCAGCCTGGAGACACATAATTCCACCTAAAGTTGAAGTAAGATGTGAAGCTACAGCCACCAAAGCTGTTTTGTTGTCTTTATGCTAAAGCTAAGCTTATTGGCTGCTGGATATAGCTTAATATCTAATGGACATATCAGAGTGGTATCAATCTCCTCACCTAACTGTCCGTCAAAAGCGACTAAGCGTATTGCGCAAAGTGTGGAACCATTCCTTTAACATAGTTCTCATCAGTAGTTACAGTACCTTCTACAGCCTTCCATACTTGCACTTCAACCTCAGCAGTACTTTGTCTTTCAACAGCAATGATCCTAACTGTGTTGGGCTGGTCAACTTTCAGAGATGATTTGACTTTATACACCAAGAAGTTACTTTTATATCCCAGATAACACTGGGTCTGGTTACTTTCAGCTTTACTTTCTAGAGTAGAAACAGAGAGAAGTTGTGTGAATGATGTTTACAGCCAATCAACAGCATGTCAGAATAAACAGTTTATCATGAGCCATGTTTGACTACCTGGACAAGTCTTGCAGCACTTTCCTGCTGATTTCATAGGATGCTGGCATGGGTACTGGCTGGGACACGTGATGCGTTTACAGTCCTGGAGGCCATCAGTACAAGTGCACAAGATGCATTCCAGGACCTTCCCCAAAACTGGGTGCCACATGTCTCCATGGGAGTACGTCTTGCCATTGTATAAACAAGCTGAGAAAAATGAAAAACATCTGAGCGCTCTGCTACATATGGAAACAATCGTAAAGTTGTGAGGAACTTGTCCATAAAATCTAATACCTATACAAGATCTTTTTTCTTTGACAAAGTCTCACCTCTTTGGTGTTTCCTCTGCAACAAGATCTTCACAGTGGTCTCTGAAGCCCCTTTGAAGTTAAGTTTACTGAGGTTCAGACCTCTAGGAGAAGTCCGGACCCTGGGTGAAGAGGCCCGGTCAGAGCGCACTCTGCTCTGCTCTCCAGAACACTGGTCCACTGAATGCCTCTTTTGTAAACACAGGTATAATAAAACACAGTTATCTTTCAACTATTTATCTTCACTTGTTTTCCTCCTGAGTGATAGCTGAAGGAGCATCATATTTTGTCCTAAAACATAAAGGTTCACAGCCTGACTTCAGATCTCGGAATCATCACCCACATCTCAGATTTTGTCAGCAATTCAGTACAGAACAACATCCTGTTCAGTCGTATTATCAGGCTCATGGGTCGTGAAGGAAAATGTAAAGCCTTTGTCCTTAATGACCACATCAAAATGGATGTTGCAGAAATAATCTGAATACTGTAAGGCCAAGTTGTGCAAATTATTCTTGCAATCCTAGAGGAAAATAATTGATTTGCATGTCCCCATGCACAAGCAGGTCAAAGGTCAGCGTCAGCTTCGCAGCAGCTCCCCTGAAGCTTGTAGTGATCTCAGTGTCTTGTTCAAGGACACTTCAGCGAGGCAGACATTTGCCTGTGAGGCTTGAACCCAAGTCCTGTAATTAAAGTGCAGCTGCTCAGCTGATAACACTACACTGTTATCTTCCACTACATTTAAATATATTTTAGGCAGGTTACATATGAAAGCAAAGTCTAAGATACGTTGATTGTATGAGCATGATTATGATTTATCAGCAAAAACATACAACGCCTCTGTTCAGTTGCTGGTTTCCATCCTCAGATGACGAGGACCCGCTGGTGCCTAGATCTAAAGAGAAAAAGACCAAAACCAAGCGTGAGGAAAATGTACTTAACATGAAAGATATGGCGGCCATTTACATTAGGGCTGGGCTGTAATTAAAATGATCATACGTCGACTTTTAGAGGAATTGTATCAAAATGAAATGTTTTTGTGATTTTTCAGATTTAGTGCATTAAAGTGGAACAAAATAGATTTTTGTGAGCATCATTTTGATTATTTTAAGTGTAATTCTGTGATATATATCAGTATTCTCATTAATCAGCCGTATGCTAAGCCCTAAACTGCACGTTAAATTACAAAAAAACATTATTGCCGGTTGGGAACAGAGTGTTCTCAGCTTGGAGGAGTTTGACTACCTTTACACACCAAACAGCAGGTATCTGGAACTGAGACTGGTGAGGAACAGGTGATTGACTGGCATGTTTTCAGAGCGCAGAAGATGTTTCCATTCTGAGAAAAGAAAGGGAGAGAAAATGTCTCTTTTTTAACATTTATATCGTAGTATGTACTCCAAACGGCAAGGCTTAACTAGTTTGCCTGCTCATGTATTTATATGGACTCATGTTTATATCACTCAACAACAACATAATCACAGTGTCTTCTGCGTTCTAAAGTTCTTGAAAAATACCAGTAAAATCATAATAAGACGTTACATTTATTTGACTTTTGTCCAAAACGAATGACGTTTTCTCATGAAGTTAACTTCTTATATCGTGTGACGATTTCAATTTTGGCTTCGCTTCCGCTTTCCTCTCCGATATCTGCTTTTTGTTTTCTGAATTAAGACTTTCATCCATTCTCTTGTGTCAATCACAACCAAGCAAGGCCAACACACGAACCAAAGTGTACCTCAAAAAACACAACACACATACACATATAATGAAATTTGGATATATGAAATATGAGACATTTTGGGCCACCGCTGTAACTTCTGGGAATGCAAACACGTGGCTTTTATGTGGCACTGGGGTGCAGGCTCCAGCAATATTTAGAAATAGGAAGACATTGTGTTGAGTAGTTTTTCAATACATTCAATTGTTTTTCAGCCATTTTAAGGTGTAGTGGTGATGGCTTAATCTCGTTGTACTTGCGTATAATGACAATAAAAGCATTCTATTCTAATATTTGAATTTGTTTTTTAAGAGGAAAAGAACAATTCTCCATTAACGGAGAATTGTGAGAAATAAATAAATATTCAGTGGAAAAACTCAGTCACCATTAACGAGGATTGAGATTTTGTCAAATATTTCTTCAAGATTAAGATACATCGGAAAATTCTGCTATCTTTCAGCTTCCTTTGTTTCCATTTATTTGTATTTTATTGTGTATAAAGCACATGGTAACTTTTCTCTGAAAAGAGTTTCACTGCATGCAGATGAGAATTTGAGCTCACCTAAAATCATAGACCTTACACACTGTTTGCATTAAGGATATTCTATTTTTTCATCAGATCAATAAAAACCCAGTCTGAGTAAATAAAAAAAAAAGGTAAATCAGATGTAACTTACAGAGCATGTGCACATGACACACTGATTCATTTGCTTGGATGGGAAGAGGTCGTGCTTAGTGAAAGTCTCCCCGGGCTGATAAATACTTCCATTATACCTGCAGGATTTCACTGAAGCTCTCAGCCCTGCGGGGATCCTGGGCTCGTCTGAGGAGGGCACATCACACACAGGACAGAAGTCACACAACTAGAATGGTTTCTCTCTAAAAACAGAGCTGACGAGGTGTTGAGAGGAGGCCAGTCTACCTGTGCATCTTGGACAACACTTCTGAGGCTCAGCTACTGGGTTCTCACACGGCAGAGCAGGACACTTGATTGTGTTACATTTCACGTGGCCTGTCTAAAAGAGAGCACCAGTAGAGTTTACAGTCATTCAATTCCAACCACTGAGTAAGCAACTCAGAGCTCTTTACACAGACAATTCCTGTGTAATATTCCTTTGCATTTTTATAAAACAGTTTATTCTGAAGTGACAAAGTTTGTGAATGTTAAAAGGCACCTCTGTGCAGACGCAGCGCATGCAGAACATGAATCCGAAGGGCTCCAGATAGGGATGCCAGCTGTCTCCCGGGCTGTATGTCTTGTCTTTGAAAGTACATACCACCCCGGACCCTGGGTGCCAAAAATAAGGAGGATGAGGCACAGAATTGAGAAACGAATAGCGCATATCAACCGAATAAACAAAGGCATTTACATGTGAACTAATCCATAAAACATTTGTCAAAGACATTTTGTCAGAGCGACAAGCAGCTGCAAGTAATGCAAACTGCAGGGAAATATGTTAAACTGCAATTGCCCCTGATCCCACTACAGCCCATAATAAGCATTTAGACAAACAGAAGTCATGATTTAACTTTTGGTGGCTCCTGTGACAGAATGAGGTAAATAAACTTTACTACAAAACACCAAAGTTATGTTTAGAGGATTAGAGGGTGTTAAGCTTAACATATAAGTTCGGTTTTGGCCAAATCCGACAAAACTTTCCACATTTGAGTCACATTGTCATGCTTTTCCTTATTTTAAGCCCCACATGTTTGATCAGGACAGAAGAAGCATCAGCAGGGTCTGGTCTTACCTTTCCGGGATTTTAGCTCTGCATCTGCAAACCAAATGATGAAAAAGAACAAAAACATGGACTTCATTTTTTTTTTACATGTGCGTGACTGAGTCTTCTACGCGCAATACATATGTGTTTCTGCGAGGCAGAAACTGCAGGACAGTGTGAAACAAGGTTTAAAAAAAAAATGTAGAAACAAATTCTTGGTTAATCTGTAGCGCCTCCTTCAGGAGACAAGAGGTAGTGCCAGCTCGAAAACAGGGACGGCAGTGGAGTGAAGGTATGACCCTGAAATAGATTAGATATGAAGCGAGCAAATAACCAAGATGGAGCACGTGTTGAGTTATTTTTTTTGAGTATACGTAGAAATTCCACATAATAAAAATACTTTTTTAAAAGTCCTGGATTAATAGGTTTACTTAAGGACACATACATAAGTATTGGCACCGACATTTCTTTAAATATCAAAATGACTCATTAGCTGACAGAATGTCCCCTTTTATGGTGTGTTATATTGTTATTATTGTTTGTTACTAATGCATTCAGGTGCAATGCTCTAATGGTTGATGTGGATATTGTTTGACTATATACTAGTTTAATCAATATCAATTCATTATATATCATGTGCCAGTTACTATAGCGCTCAGATAAATGTAGTGAAGTAGAAAGTACAACATTGCCTGCTGATATGTAGTTAAGTATAAGTAAAGAGCAGCTTGAAACAGATGTATTCAAGTACATGTACTCACGGACAAGTACCACTTGAGTAACATTATTCAATTAATCACTCCTATAACAATGTTTGTCTATTGATCTCTGCATGAGAATATTAGATGTCAGATATGTAAATACACAAATGTGTGGCTGATATATTGAACTTTACGTAAGATGTGAGTGCACTTATGATCAAATTACTATGCTATCATCTTACATTCAGTGATAGTGAAATTATTATCCAACTCCACATTCCTTTTTTGAGCCTTTACTTTGTGCTGTTGTATTTGATCCAATTATATTGCCAGGCATTCTTGTTTTGTCACGTTTCTTCTGCCCTGTAGAAACACCAAACCCAGTCTAAGACTGCAAAAACGCAAATATTAGGCTATGCAGAAATGAGGGCAACACCCAGACAGTTCTCCATTTATTAACACACATAGGGGGTAAAACAGTGCAACCATGTTAAAACAGACATCAAGATGTCAAGGAACATACTTAAAGAAATTACAAACAAAAGAGATTTGACCAATATCCCTACATCGACTCTGGTGCTTCCGCTCACTACTATGTCTATAGCAAGCCATCATATGGCTTAATAATAAAACATTTAGTTTGGAGTAACAGTTTAATTCACAGTCAGTGTAGATGTATTGAAACAACGAAAATCTCACGCTTCATCACAGATTCCTAAAATCCACAAAACAGCATTTTTCTAAAATGTGATTCCTCTTGGCTTGAAGGAAATGGCATGCTTCCAGATTTACAAAAGTTCTGAAACAGGGAGACTAAGAAAAGAAAATAATCGACAAATGAAATAAAAAGCTGGCCAATAGACGGCATTCCTGTTTCCCTTTTAAAAACTGCACTGGATACTTTTTAAGCTATGCTTTGTATTAAAACTTGCTTTCAAAACGCCTTGCCAAAGCTTAATATTGACAATATTTTAATGATAAAATTTTCCCTTAGAATTGTAAATCAGTGTAAAAAAAATATTGCCAAAAAATGTCCATTAAAAGAAGATATCAGGCGTTTAGCCCACAGGACACGTTTTGTATTTTAATCACAACAAGTTTCTCGTATCGTATAGGGTCCAATGATGTGAGTAAGGAACTTGATAACTGACATAATGTCACGAGCAAATGTTAAACATGTATAATAATCCACCTCCGGGATCAGACACACCTGAGTACCTCCACCTAACAACATATCATGATTTCAACACGGTCCAAGTCAGAGAGTGGCATATGTACTAGATTCAACGCCTGTCTTACTTTCTTAGTTTTTAAGCACATTTGCATTGCATTATAGAATGAATTGGACTGTGCACACAGACACAGTAATGCACCCACACAGACAAACTAATGCACCCACACCCACCCACCCACTCACTCACTCACTCACTCACCCACTCACGCACGCACGCACACACACAACAATAGAGAGTAATGTAAAAAGGTGGAGACTCAAGAACTGCTGCTGTGTGCTCCTGTGTCGTCCCCTTGCTTCTGCCGTTTCTTCGCTCTGATTTCATTCATGGCTTCCTCTATGGAGCGAGTGTCCCTCTTGTTGGCCACCGGCACTGGGAGAGAAAAACACCAGCACGGTGAGTGAGTGAAGGGGGGGGACGGACTGTGGTGTGAATTATGTGAGGCGAGGCAACGCAGTGTTTCTGTGAGATCAGATCAGCGCAACATTTACTCACCACAGCCATAAGCGCTGTTGGCCTCTAGTGTATGTGCTGCATCTTTTGCAGCGGAGGTGCCGATCAGGTGGCTGTACTTGTCTCTGTAGTTGGAGTTGGGACATGCCTCGGGTTTCTTTGTCTGACTGGATGCCGTTTCTTCCAATGCGGCTTGTTCCTGCAGTGAAGGGGAAAGAAAACGTTTTTTAAAAAGGCTGACGAAAAATCAAGGAAAAAGTCCACCCGTTATACATTCTTAGATATCATCAAGCTGCAATGCAGTTTTTATTAACTCTGACACGTCCAAATATAGTAATAAAGTAAAGTAGTAAAAGTGCACCACAAAAAAACAGACACGAGAAATGCAAGTTATCATGCTACTTTTTGATTTAACAGTTGCACAATGCTGTCACCTAGACACACCTCAGTATAAGACCTTTTAGTACGTATGAAGCCCTTTTCAGACATGGAATATGCATCGTTTCTGGCTTCTGTCTGTTAAAGTGAACGCTTTATTCAGACACAACAGAGCATCTACGAAAAGAGCTGTCTTTGGCACCTGGTGCGTAGGAGGGAGCAGAGAGACAGAGAGAGAGAGAGCAGCGGTGAGGTTAAATGTTTTCTGTTCTCTCTCAGGCTGCATCACTGCTGGATATGAAAACTTATTTTGCCGCGAGGCCTTAATGACGTAAACCCACTGATACGTTTTCGCATCAATTTCATCATTTAAATGTTATGAGAGAGCAAATTCTGCTGCCTGTTTTATAAAGTCAGACACACAAGCGTGGATTGACAGAACAATAAGCTGGGACTTTGTCTCTCGCGCTGCGTCTAAAGCGTTCTTCCCGATCTTCATTTACTCATCCACACATGAAAAGTTCAAATGTAGGGACAAACTGGTCTAATTATTACTGCGGGGAAAATAGTTTTTATAGATTGATCGGATATAAGATGATCAATCTCAACTTAAAATTGTCTCTTTATTAGGTTTATTAAATGGAGTTTACTTTCTGCGCACTTAAGCGTAGAAGACAGAGATATTAAATGTACTACAGTGATCTTGAGACAATACTATACTTATTCTGACATATTAAGTTGTCATCAGATTAATGTTAAGGGTGCATGTCTGTAAGGGGCTTCAGTGAAACTTATAATATATACAATTTATATCATGTACTATTTATATACTTTTAGTCTGCGCCGTTGCTCTGCCAGCTGGGGATCCCACTCCTCTCCTTTGCGATAGGCTTCCAGCTCCTCATCTGATGGAGCAAACTCCTGCCACACAACAAGGTGAAAAGATGTGTGATGCTTCCCCGCATTACATCAGCATCCAACACTGGATTCAAAAACTAAAAGTATTCTGACCTTCTTGAAAAGCATGACGTAACGGCTCTCCTCGTCCTCCCCGAAAGAAAAAGAAGTCAGACCGGCCACCTCTGCAACATCATGCCTGTGAGACATGAAGGGTAAATAATTGTGATCATATGACAATACGTCATGTTTCTTGCCTAATGGGGGTCTTTGAAATTATCGGAAGTTATGACTACTTACAAAATACTCCTTTCAATCTTCCCCATAGGATTGTATTTGCGTTTCTGTTGCGCACTGTCTTGAATGAAATCCGAAACCTCCTTCTCCATCTAAACAAGAGATGTTTTACATGTGATGAACAGTAACGAAGAAAGGCCACGGTGCTCTGTACACTTGTGCAGTCTAATGCATTATATTGAGAGGTGTTTCTAATATTCTGCCCGCCTCATGGCTGTAAATGGGAAGACAAATACCTCTCAATACCATGTAGTCCAGCGCAACACCACCTTTAATGATGAGCTCAATATTAAACATAACGGAATTTAAGCATTTCTGACAATGTGAACTAAATGTTGTAAAAAAGGTAGAATGTACGCCAGCTGGATTGCATTAGACTGTACAGGTGTCCCTAATAAAATGTGCACCGAGTGTATATTCAATGTGCATTAGATGTGACACTTCACTTCAGCTCCCACCCTTTTCCTGAACGCCGCTTTCTTTCGCTTCTCATCTTCCTCCATCTTTTTGAGTCTCGCCGCTTGCTCTTAAAAAAGGACAGAAGTTAAAAAGTCTTCACAGGGTTTTTGTTCATGTATGATAGCATTTAAAGTTTCCGTTGTAAACACAGATCCTGTAGTCTTACAGCTACAACCGGGCTTACTTGTATTTTTTAAGGTTTAAGTCACAAAAAAGCTAATCAAGACACAGGCTTCTTGTAATCCCAAAACCACATTTCCAGATCATTTGGGACTCGAGTCCAGAATGACTCAGATCCTATTATTTCTTGCATGTGTCTACAGACAAACAGCCTCTGAGGTTTTATTGGCAAGCATACTCATAGCAGTTAATGAAGTGCATTTGGACACTTTTTATCACTGCCGTCTTGTCTTTACACCTGAAAAGTGAAAGAAGCTGTTCATTTGTATAAAAATAATCCACTCAGCACTGCCACAGTCTTACACGTGTAAACTTGGCTTCGAAGAAGCACAAGCCTCATGTTAGATCTAGAAACAGGAAGTGTTATAGTGCATTACAAATGGCAGTTAGGGGTTACAGCAGTTTTTGTTAAATATAAATGTCTAATGGAAAAAAATTCTCAAAGGAAGCTTTCAGTATCTTATAAATGCATTAGGGGTTTACCATCTATAGTATGTATTGCTACAAATGAACAAAGCTTGGATTTATGTACACACTTTATTTATATTATTCACTTTTATCTGCTGTAACTCGTTAAAAAGTTCAAGCCTTACTTCTGGAAAGTCTAGTTTGACTTCATTGGCAGAGAGAAAATGTAGCTAAAACTGATCAAGAAAGGAAATAACAGTGGCTTGCAAGAAACGCATGTCTAAAGGCAGAGAACAACTGAATGAGTGCTGGTTGTTTACAGTGTGCTTTCAGCAGGGTCGTGTTACAGTAACAGCAGTGCCACCTGACCAGCCTAACTAGTAATCTCACATTTAATCCATTAATATCATACAACTGCAACACTAATTGGCCGGCAGAAATCGCCATTTTGACTGTATCAAATGCTTCGAACCATTTACAACACAATTGCTTCACATGGCTTCAGAAAGCTTCATCACTAGTCCAGACTACGGCCTCTAAGTCTGCGGCAGTGTGCGGGACATGCGGGGATGCACGTTCCTGTGAGGCGGTGCTAAACCGGGGCCAGCAGCGCTTACAAGAAAGCTCAACTGGCCAATGGCAGCACCCGAAATGATCTCTTCGCTTGTCCTTTATATTTTTACAAACATCTAAGTCCCTTATCATATCCGTTTCAACTCTTTCAAAGAACGCAAAGTGAGTCGTTATTTAGGCAATACATTGTGTACCTCGAGCCTTTCGTCGGCTTTCCTGGTCGCCGACTGTTGGAGGCTTTTCCATCGAGTTTAAGATTGAGCCTAGGAGGTCCGCCATCTTGGAATGAAAGGGCAGACTGTCCAGACTGTTGTTGTTGGCTGCAGCTGTAGTAGCCGCGCATGCGCAGATGACCAGAGTTTTTCTTCGCCGTGTTGAAAAACCGGCGTGTAAAAGATTTATCGCCACCCTCTGTATCAAGAGTTGTATTGCTACGTTGTAATATATATTCTTTTGAATTAAATAAATTACACAATAGAATAATTAGGCGCCCGCCTGTTTCTAGTGTTTCCATTCAATTTATATCTTTTTGCATTATTTGTAGCCTATTTGTTTACAATATACAGAAACACTTGACTTGTGTAGACATTATATGTTGTTGATCATTGTTGCGTTATATACCTATTTGTATGCACATAATAGTTCTATGTTTATATTTACCCATCTTTGTTCAGCTTTGTTGTCCTCATTTTTTGCCACATGGCTATTTCTATCTTCCTGTAAATAGTTCTTGTAACTGTGTGTAAGTAGCCTACATGAGAGCATGATATGAATGTACTTTCAGCTTTGAATTGTATCCAAAGTAATTTCATATGCAAGAAAGCAATTTAATTTCTCCAGTTGTTTGTCATCGATCATATTTTTACAGTTCTTCAAAAAAAAAAAAAAAAAAAGCAGTGTGTTGCCATGGGATTTGAGGTGGGAGACAGCTCCTTGAATATATTTGTGCTTTTATGACAAGATCCTAACTGCCCTGTGCGTTATTCTAATGCTGAGCACGCTTATGCTGCTAGGCTCCACATGCCCAGTTGCTTTCTGGTTTTCCCAATGGGCAAAAAGATAGTGTTGAAAAAGCATTCTTTAGAATGATTAATCACAGATCATAGCATGATTTGTTTCTTTAAGGTGGTTTATCTGTGTGTGTGTGTGTGTGTGTGTGTGTGTGTGTGTGAGAGAGAGAGAGAGAGAGAGAGAGAGAGAGAGAGCAAGCAAACATTTTTACATAAGCACTAGGGGGCATGCCATACAAGTACATGTCTGTGTGTCCATGCCTTGTGCTGTTATTGTTTTGTTAACAATCCTCCCCTGTGTCACTGGAGCACCGTGTTTTGTGCAGTTTGATTGTAGTTTCACAGCATCAGCAATAACAGGTACTGCCATATTCAGATGTGGGCAGAGCTGTGTTGAACAGAGGCAGCCCATTAAAACACAGCAGGAAAGACCGAATTGTACTGATTTGTACTGACTAAAACAAACTATGGTTTAGTTAGTACATCACCTGTAATTACAACTTTTGATGGGGTTGTTGTTTTGAAGGAATCGTTTTTGGTCTATTTACTCCTTTGTCCAGACATAGGGGTGTATGTAAGTACAATACCAAAGAACTGTTCTACTTCCTTTTATAGCTGTGTGGGTGAACAGTACAAATATATATAATATAGAAGTAATTCTAAATCACAGATATAGTGATTTAGAAATACTTTAAATATAGTAGTTTGTAAAATAATCAAAAGCAATCTCAGATTTTGAAGATTCTGTTGGCTATGCTAAGTAAGCTGATTGTCCGGACCTTCAGCCCTCAGACTGCCATCATCCAACGATGCTTTGTTATTGTGATTTGGACAGAGCATGACGGACTCCTCCCCCATGGTTGAAATGCTGTATAAATGCAGCATCAGCGTGTCCACAACAGTGTCTGAAAGCTTATTGGTACCCAAACATGAAGGGACTGAGCTTGGTTCTCCTTGTGCTTATCCTGATGCTCGCAGTTGGGGAGGGTAAGCAATGGATACACCCATTTTCTTACGGTGTGAGATCAAATCGAGCAAATCGTGATATGGCAAATGCTCAAAACTACACTGTACTCCTACTGGGCCCGTTTGTGTGGCTCCGAGGAGAAGTAAAACAAATTATAAAATCACAGCGTGACAGTTTTCGTAACAATTAAGTAATTTAAATGTTGTTTCTTTCAAAAATGAATGGATGTTTTGTAATTACAGTGTGTGAAAAGGTAAACATGTTAAGACAAGACTCATGAGGAACATGGGGACGTATATGTGATTCTTTTCTAATTTTGTACAGGCAATGATCCAGAAATGCAGTACTGGACATGTGGGTATAGAGGACTCTGCAGACGGTTCTGCTATGCTCAGGAGTACATCGTTGGCCATCACGGTTGCCCTCGAAGATACAGGTAGGCCTGCTAAGATCTCAATAATATTTAATATTAATATATTATATTACAAAGACAACCCTATATGAGTTTCGGAACAGAACAGATACAAAAATGTATTCTAAAGAAGGTAAAGATAAATGTTTGCTAATTGTAAGATTCATTTAAGTGGTGCACTGTGCTCATTTTCAGGTGCTGTGCTACGCGCTCTTAGCAACTGTCATCTGATGACGCCTGGGAGATGTCACTGCACGATGGCTGACATCTTCAGTACAGGTAGCTGGGATCCTGGTAACTGACACAGCATCCTTCTGGATAAACCATTTTGACAACTTTACTCTTAATTAACCCCTCTTGGACTTCTAACATGCTGCGGGATCTGACAATAAGTGCTTTTGAAGTGGACTTTATATAGTTAGACCTTGCTCATTCACAGCTAGGTGTGGAGCTGCAATTCTGTTAGTTACCCGAAGCTTTGTGTGATTGACCCTGTCTCTAACATTTAATGATGTTTCATTAAAAAATCCTTTGAGAACAGTTAGTTCTCCTCTCTGAAATGCAGTGTGGCTAATAAATACATGAAAATAAATATTCTCATGTTTGGTTTGTTGCTGTTTAGTTAGGACCATCTTTCACTTTACATTAGATAAACATCTAAATATAGTCTTAACACCTCTATGTGCAGCCCATAACCCACTTGGCTTGACCTAAGGGAGATAACAGCATGAAAAGCAGTCTGAGTTGAGTCTGGCATGCTTTCGCTCATCATTGCACTGATAGGAGACAATAATGGTCAAGTGACTGACCCAAATAGCTGTGATGGAATAGAGCTTTTGTGAATGAAGTGTTATGTCTCTTGCCTGTGTTTATGTTATCTCACCATTCTGTCTGTCTGGACATCATTGTCTGGAACAGACGGACAACGTCACAGTCCACCTGTCACCACTGCAAAACAAATTCATTGTCATACTGTCTGCCTATCGCCGACTGTAAGGTCAAATGTCTTTTTTGGTGAACGTTGGCTTAGCGGTTTTCTGTTTCTTTTAGGAAGCAACTGAAAACAAGTATACCCACCTCAGTTTAAGGCAACACCATTATTGGACAACAAAAAGCCTGTCATAAAAAATTATAAAATACTGACATTTAGTAACCAACTAGCATTTTATCCACTAGCATTATCCATCTGGTTACTGGATGTTGTGTGAGTTAATTGAGCCAGGAACTGAAGATGGTTGATGGCTGGCCCAGGCTCGTTGGAGTTAAAGGTATGGATGCTATTTGTAAACAGGAGCCACTGCATTGTGCCCTGCATTGTCATTCGGGTTGAATCTTTGTACTATTCAGACAGCGCAGCGTGACCAAACGACAAAGGCGTAACCCCCCACGAACCTGTTTACACGAGGCTGTCTGTCTTCACAAAGCTGACAGCAACAGCTTAAAACAGAAGGTTGTTACAGGACGGAGATATATTTGAACTGTAACAGCGTAAACTTGTAGTATCATAGAGGCATTTGGGTTGGAAGATGCTGCGGGTGCTTTTTATGTTGAAAACAAATGAATCACACTGACATATTCTAATGCTAGCAGGAAACTATGACCTTTAACAGTGAAGCCCATGCAAGAGCCCAAGTAATCTGAGTCCTGGCTATGGGTGTTCTCTCGCAATTCCTCAAGTCTGAGTGACCAATCAAAATCAAATGGAAACTTTAATGAGAAATTATTAATTAGAGGAAATCACAGACCGTCGACTTTATCAATGCATATTTACTAGTATAGTTAAGTGACTGGGAATATTTGACTTGTCTCCATGTCAAGAGTCATTTCTAAGACTGAAGTTTTTTGTTTTATAAGTGAACAAAATAAAACGGCCTCTACCTCACTCTGTATGTGTGCTTGACATTCAGGCTAGAGTTGAACCTCAGTGCAATCAAACTAGAGAATAATTTCTCTCATGCTCTCAGGGTTCATTAAGTGCCATTATACAAGCGCTAGGTAGCCTTTTACTTTTCCAACCATAAAGGCCTCATTGATGAAGTGCTGCAGAGATACACTTGTCCTTCTGGCAAGATCTGCTGCAGAGTGGACTTTAGGGCCTTTTGTCACCACAATGTACAGCAAATGTTTCTACAACTGCCTGAGCTTGTTTCCTTTAGACTTCATGGTTCGGTTTTTGCTCTGACATTTATAAATCCTGTCCTCTGAAGTGAATTAGCTGAAGGGAAAGTCAATCTGAAGATACATCTTAAAGATGAAACAGTATGCCTCAATACACAATATATTGTCACAGCATAGGGTCTGAATTAATGTTCATAACTCTTTAAAATATAATAAATAAGAATTATGTTCTAACACTCTTGGCTAAATTATAATATATTTTATATATATATATATATATATATATATATATATATATATATATATATATATATAAAACATGAATGAATACACAACAGAAGTAACATCTGTACAATATAATGCAATCCACTATCATTGCCCTGCAATAAATACTATCATTGAGATGCTAGTTAGTTACTAGCCTCTTTACATATGCTGTGATGATTACCTTTGGGCAGACCACAACCATTGATCACTACATGTTTCTTATCTGAGCAGCTTTTGAATACAGGATGTTAAAGGTAGCAAGATGTAAAAAAGCTGGTATGATAATGAATATGATAATTTGATAGCAGCCTAACAAAACCACACAATAGATATATGTATAACTGGTTTCCAATGAATACCAAAATACATCTAAAAGAGTAGTCCACACCTTGGTGTGTTTACCTACTTCCACTCAAAAATTTAAATTCAGTTAAATAGCCTTATAAGATGTCATACAAGCAAATACTGAACCACCAAATCTGGAACCACTTTTAATCAATTCAAATGTTAAACACAGAGAAACATTCAGATGTATCTTGTTGTTCAGAGGCATGACAATTAAAAGCTTCCCTGACAGAGGGGGTAGTGTTTATCCCAGAAAACAGATTCTAGGAAAGTTAAGGTACATGTAAAACATCAACTTTAACTGCAAAAATGTACCAAACTACTTTATGTCCCTAGTCATATCAGTGCAAATTTAAAACGGAGGTCAATTTTGGTGCCATTAAAAACCATACACCCCTTGAGTTTGAGCATGTGTTTTGCTGCATTGTTTAATACCTCCAGTTTTTGCTATTTTGCTAATTTTACAACAATGTTATATATTTCTATCTTAGAAATCGTCTAACAAATGAGAAGCGGATAAGCAGAGCTTAAGACCATTGATTTGTCAGGGCTTTATTGTGTTTCTGACCAAATATTTGATCATTTCATCGCTAATGTTCACTGTTATTTAGTTGCAGCTACAGGTTTTAAATATAAGTTGCTTTTAAAGAAATCTCTGGGACTTTAGTGTATAGGATGAGTAACATTTTTGAAAATGTGATAAATTATAAATAAATTATTACTATCAGCATATTTTTTTGAACAACCGTTTATCTCAGCAAAAAGCCAGATATCAAATGATGTAAGTCACCGAACTGATTTCTTAGAATGGGTGCCCAGTCTTCAAGTTGCAAATGCAAAACATGTTAATACATACACATACAAACAATAAATAAAACAATACAATAGGTGTGCTTTCACTGCAATTTATCTTGTCATATTTAATTTGTTTTTTTTGCAACATGAAAACCTGGAGCTTTCACATTCAAATCTACACTCAGGTTTTCTTAACTTCAATCCACCTACACTTTCAGATTCATTCCAATGAGATGGTATCGACTGTTACTGGCTAGTAGGGCAGAATTACAATTTTTAAGAGCAAATATTGCACAAAATTGTATTGTACACTACTATGACAGGAATATGAGATTTGAGCATTGTTCATTTTAAATAGTTATAATTTTGTGCAAAACCTCAAGGGATGTACAAAACGTTTATACAGCTCTGTATATGACAACATGCAATTTCACATCTCCAGCAAAGACATGCTTTAGCTTGGATACATGGATTTACAAGTCGGGCCTATTGGGTTGAAATCTGTGAGATACTGCTACTAAGACAGTAAGGTGCGATCTTTAACATTGGTGACAAAGCAAAAATTAAACACTAAACAAATCGTTTCTAAAAATAAAATGCTCATTATGTGACTTGCAAAAAGGAAAAGCAAAAAAGCCCATGAAATTACAGCAGTGGGCTGATCTAAGCCTGAGAATCCGATTGTCTTAGCTTAGGAGAAAGGAGTGATTGGGTGCCCTGTGTCTGATGGGCCAACTGAGGTTGATGCCAATTAAAAACGCTTCTTTTCATAGGTTAACCAGTGATCCACAACTTCTTGTAAAAAATTGGATGGAAAATTTGTTTTTATTCATTTTTTTTTTTTCTATTTTGAAGATTTTCTGAATATCTGCAAAATATCAAATGAAGTGAAATGAGAGTGCACTGACAACAACACTCCTTTCAAACTGTTTATAAAAAAATAAAGAGCCAATCTAACAATTCATGTGCCTGCCAGGACAGAACAAAGCAATCACATCAGAACTTTGCAATGTACATATTCATTCGTTGTTACAGAGCTGGATTTGCGATCCGTCTCAGGACAAAAACTGTGACTCACTCACACCTTGGCAGCAAACATTTGCAAACAAGACGAAAAAAAAATCCACTGGAAAATGACAAAAGCAGTTATGAACTTAATATTGACAACAGTAAAACAAAAATTGCAAATTTATTTACATTGATTACTTACTAAAATAGAAACATACATCATCCATCTCCATCATCTCCCACCCTACTGTGCCAAAAGCTGTAATTGAAAAGGGAAGATTTTCTGTCCCAGCCACTTAGAATGAAAGGTTGTAGATGAGCGGTGTTCAGTGCACACCAATAAAAAGATACAATCACAAAGACTGACTACCTGTACTACTCTTAACTGTCCTCATTAGGCCAAAGACTAAGATGATGATAATGGCATATTTTGTCAAATTCAAGAGCAAAAGACCCATAAAATATTTTGGCAGCGCTTCAATACAAACATAATGTTAATATTTAAATTTGGTAAAAAGTCATATGGATACGTTTCACACATGGTCAAATTGGTGTCTGATTTATACAGCATTAAAAAAAGCTGTAGCAACTCTAATAACAGGCCTTTGCCTTCAGATTTTAACTCAATTATACTCAGTCAGCACCTGATGAAGGACATTGTAAACAACATATAAAAAAGGTAGCGCTATGGCTTAACGGTCATTAGAAAAAGAAAAAAAAAAAGATAGATCACGACATGCTCACAGATCTACCTTGCAAAATAGTCCTTGTGGTCTCAATGCTGAATTATTTTGAGCGGAGCGAACACCTGGGTGTCATCACAGCTCAAATATGCCCCCTACCATTAGGACGGAGCATTGAAAAGGCTTAAAGAACCGATGAAGTGATGTGAGGCTTCCTAAATTGTTCAAACTGAAGGTTTGTAAAAAAGTTTATATCAAAACAGCTAAAAATCTTCTGTAAATGTAGACATCTGATTTTTCAACATGCACTTTTAGCTCCGTAAGAATTTGTGTTATACATTTTAGCTGATGTGAGGTTTGAGATGCACTAGTTTCCTGGATGTTTGTTGTGTTTTGAGATCATGCATTATTGTCTTTATCACGTAGACAAGCCACTTTGCACTTCATAGGGTCTTTTGTTTTGTTTGTGCAATGTAGGAGATTTCCGTATTGTCTATTTCAAAATGCAGAATTAATTATGTTCACAGCTCTGTTACAGATTAGTTAAGTCAATTAATTCAGCTCTTAGGCCTATTTTGCAAAGTAATAACAAAACAAATGTTACATTAGGGTTGGGAGATGGGACAAACACATCAGTTAATAGCCCTAGACTGAATCTATGGCCAAAGAAATTTGTTTGGCTGCTTTCAATTCACATGTCTGCCGCAACAGCATTGAAGGCTTCAAACATGTTGAAATTTATTTAATAGCTAAGTGCACAATTGCTATGCCATTAGTAGTTGAAATGGAGCTAGCAATATGGAGTGCATTACCTGCACTCCAGTGTGGATCTTCAAGAGACATCGTGTCAAGTGTGATCTGTTTAATGGCTTTGTGATCCAGTGGTATGCCGCAGCTTTGCAGATGCAACACAGAGCTGGTCACGTGGAGCTAATGTGGTGAACGCACCATCAATCGCCAGTTAAAGTTCATGTGGAGCCAATTGGAAAAGTCTGCCCTATTGCCCAACCCTAATATGTATAATGTATGGTGATGTGGTGGCACAGAATAAAGTTATGAAAGTAAAGATATATGGCCAAAGGTATTCAAACACATGTTATGGCCGTGCATCAAACCGAGGCGATGTTAACACTAGGATAGTCCAAGAAAACGATCAGATGAGCAGCTCTTCCACAGTCTGGCCCAACTGGGATGTTTGGCTTCGGGTTACACATTGTGGAGTCCTATCGGAGTTCACTCCAGACTTTTTAAGAATTTGTAGTCACAGAGGATTCTGATAGGTGCCCCTTCTCTCCAGACCCCGTCTTTACAAAAATGAATTCCACTTTTGGTCCCATTCTCCTCTCTGAATTTCATCTTCAGCATCTGAGTAGCTGGAGTAACGTAAGGATTCAGATGATTCCTTGTAGTCCAGGACAGCTGGCTGGTGGTGGTTTAGGCTACTCACATTCAATGATTTTCAAGGCAGGGGCGGTCATTTGTGAAATAAGTAGATTGGCCTCTGAAAACCTGTAGTGATGGAAAGAAAGGTTGAACATGACATCGAGCTGCAGGGAATAAAATGCAATGCGTGAATTTGTTCTGATAGATGAGTGAATTACCTCTTATTGAACACTTGGGGGCCCCAAGGTACTCAAAGCTGGTGAAGCCCACCTCGGTTGTAAGGTATGATGAAAACTGGTCAGGTTTGAGGCGGATGCTGTGATAATTCCTGCTAATATTATCCTGTCACGCGAAAGGGAAAGGAAACATTTCTTACATATTTCAGCCAATCAAACCAAGCTTTCAAATCTCATAGTATAATCTCAAGTCATCTCAGCTCCTTACCGTCAGCTTCTTCCTCCTCACATACGACTCCCAGGGCTGTGGCTCCAGGATGAACATGCCTCCAGGACGGAGATGTCTGTAGACTCTCTTGAAGAGCCGCTTGAGGCCACCGTCTCCCCAGTTCAGCTGAACCCATTTGGTAACGCTCAGGCACATGATCACGTCGTACTCTGGCCGCTGAGTCAAAAGAAGATTATCGTTGTCCAGTACGTAATTGGCCTAAATGGGAGAAAGGGTGTGGTGAGATAAACACGGCCTTGACAGGACAAACTATTTCGTGCTTGTCGTCACTATAATTGTAATAAAGTAAAGACTTTGTCTGAAACAAACACATTAGGGGCACGGCCACAGCGGAGGGTGTGAGCTGGTGGCAAGGCTGTGCAACATCCACAAACAGAAGGAGCTATCGAGGAGGAATACCCACCACATTTTACTGCTGATCTTAATGTGAAACCATTTGACTTTCAAATGGTGCAAGATTAATATCAGGGCTTGGTTGTAGTCCCAAAATCGATTTAGCATTTTAAAAAGGAATTTATCAAGTAGAAATGCCAAACTTTATCTGGCTCCTATTTCTCAAACGTGGAGATATGGAGCATGTCTGTTTTGCATTACTGTAAAAATAAATCACTGTGGTTCAAACAAAATTAGCGAACTGAATACATCACATACGTTGAGTCTTTGGGAACGTTAAGTGGGAATTTGTCATTATTTTCTGACATTTTATATTTTGAAAAATGAATCAAAAAGCGGACAAAGTTAACATGCTATGATCAGCAACATTACAGGCAAGTGACTGTAAAGAATAAAGATGGCAACGGGTCACAGTACCCCAGGTTATAGTATAGTTATAATATCAGGTTTGATGCTGAATGAGAAAAGGCAAATCAGAGTTCAGAAGGAACAGAAGGAGTGTGTTATTTTATCGCCCTTTAACAGAAGACAACCGAGAACAACGTTTGGGTAACTTGATTATCAGAACACACCTTTTGTCACAGTCGGGAATAATAACAATAATCAGGAAAAGCACAGGTGATACTAAAGGAAGCTCGGGTTTGGTTCATAAAGGGTTAAGATTTTCCTTCAACTCACTAAAACTATATTTGGTCATTTAGCAATATGGAGTAAAAGAGAACACTACCTATATTAAATCAAATATGCTTCCCTACAACTTTCCACACTAACCTGGTACCGGGGGTAAGTTTGCCAAACTAATACTAGGCAGCCTGACATGTTAACCTCCAATCCATCTCGTAATACACAGGCTGAGGGGGCTCACGCACTCGTCTTGAGGCTTTTCACTCATTTACAGGATAAGCTCTGTGTGCACTGCCATTATCTCTAATGCTCATAGCAGGGAGGAGGCAGTTATCGATTCCATTCAGAAACACTATGGTTTCTGCATCTAAACAATTCATGTAGCTGCCTACACAAAGCCTGTAAGGCACGAAGCCAGTGGAGTGAAGAAACTTTGATAGAAATTACAATAATAAAACCCTTCATGAGAACGCTTTAGGTCTTATATATGTCAAATTCTCAACCAAGGGCGGCACGCGATAGGCCGATGCCCTTAGAAATGCTTCCAGCCACATTGCAAGATCAATCTGGGGAAAAGGACAGGCTGCTTCCTCTTTGTAGCTTCCATCTTTCAGTTCTCAACAACACTAGCAGCTTCAGCGAATAGCAAGTCGCTGGTTGGAAACACACAAAATGAGGTGTGCAACAGAGACAAAAATGTAAGGGTTTTATCATAGGATCCAACCATAGGATTATCTGGTCAACATGACTTAACTCATAAGTGGGGATAAACCTGGGTCCCTTTGACTAGGAGCAGGGTAGATTTGTTAAACAAGAACAAAACAACTGCACTGAAAATTTATGAATATATGTCATGGTTTCCAATGATTCCCAAATGTTTCTTAAATTTCAAAAAGCTATTCTAAAGCATTTTCCTGGTAAGTTAATACCTTACGCATACTGTCCAAATTAACTACGTGGTGCAACCTGCATGGAATAATTAGACTGTGCTGCGACAATGCTATTCCTAATTTAGAGGCATGACAATTATCATTATCAGGTTCCAGGGAGAATAAGTGGGCACACAATTTTTATGATATTCTCTTCTGAAGTCAGTCAGTCCTCAGAGTGTTTCCTGTTACATGCAGCCTCTTTACATCTCAGATGCAGACATAACACAGCCAGTGCCTCATTGTGAAATACTGGTTTGGATCTTCATCTAAGCTTCCAAGAGCGTGCAATAACATGACAACCTTATACATGCTGCCACCAAATGTTCACACAGAGAATGACGCCTTACCTTGATGAAGGACACATTTGAGGGGAACTCCCCCGGCCGTGTGGTGGATGTTTCTGTCAGTGGAGGTGCAGCGATGGGCCCCCTGGAGATCCGTAGGGACACGGGAAAAGAGCAGCTCACAGAGTGATCAGCGGGGGGTGAATCACAATCTTCCTGCTCCATTTCCTCTGTTTTGCTGTCCTGCCTCTGGGCCCCTGGCTCGTCTGTGTGACAGGAGTCATTGTCATTTAGAGCCTCTGCAGGGCCACTTTCTTCTTTTGCTGGTTTTCCATTTTCATCCCTGCTCTCGGCTTCATTGTGCTTTTTGTCTGTGTCTGTGCGACTCTCATTTCCATTCCTCTCCTCCTGTTTAGTGCTCTGCATTGCACGCCTGGCCTCTTGGGTCTGCAGTTCAGAAAGATAGTGTCTGATGTTCTTACGCGCTGCATGCACCAGCCCACTGTCAATATCCAGGCCCAATATGCGGGCAGGTCTTAGCATTTTGGCAATATAGAGAGTCAGGTGGCCTGAGTTGCACCCCAAATCCAGAACGTCTTTACCTTCAAACCATTCTGGACGAAGCACACGTACCCGTGGATCTTCACTAGCTCCTGGGTTTCGGTAGCCGTAATACTTGTTGTAGTTACCATACTGGAACTTCTTCTTCTGTTGCTCCTTCGCCTGGTTGTGGGTCTGCTGGTGCTGGCGACCTCCTTGCCCTGTTTTAGGACCACTCCTTGGTGTATGGAAGGATTGAGAATTTCTCTGTCCCCCTGTACCACAACTCCTGTCTCCGGATCCTGACTTTCCAATTGGCGTAGAGTGGGTCACAGGGGGCTCCATTTTGCCAGAGTTGCGTCTACGCTTGCGCCTGCTTGTGTGCTGGTTTGGCGCCCCCGATACGGAGGTGGAATCCTCCATAGATACAGATGTCATCTCCTCCTTGAAGCTGGCTGAGTTGTCAGCTGAGTGCTCATGGGAATCCCCCGTCACACTGGAGAAACTGTTGGACTCTTTGGAGACATCTAGTGCAGAACATGAGGCTGTGATACCTGGAAGCGGTGTGGATGTGCCAGTTTTAACCTCACTTTTTCCTGATTCTGATAGGTTGATCTGTGTGGTGGAAATCCCACTACTACTACCGCCTCCACCTCCACCTCCTCCTCCTCCTCCGTGGTGTCTGTTGCGGTGTCTCTTCCTGCCACCACTCTTGTAGGGGGACACCAAGAAGCTGCTGCCTGCTAGCCCGCTGTTCAGGTTCAGTGGATCTGTGATGTCTCTGGGGATGAGGATCTCCACAGGGTCTCGACTCTTCGCCGGCAGCGGGGAGGATTTCGGCGTCTCTGCATTAAGTGCCCTGTTTACCTCCTCATCCAGCAGGCTGTTGAGATTCAGTGGGTCAAAAATGTTCCCACCCAGGAGGAAGTTAGTAGGCAGGACGGAGTCACTCTCCGAGTTGGCTCTTCGCCTCCTCTTGCCAGATGTTGGATGCTTGAAACTAGAGTTTGCCGTGTTGCGGCGCTTTGTTAGTTTTGTTTGTTGCTGTTGTTTGGAATGATGAAAGCTGCTCTTGCGGTTGAAGTTGTTCTCGTTCCCACTGGCTCTCTGTTCAGCATCGTCTGAGTGGGTAAGCTTGTCAGCCATGCTGGTGTGTTTTGGTGAGGCTGCAGTGCCCGGGACAGGGCAAGCAGCTGCAAAATCAGGGGTGGCTGCGGTACCCTCCACCATCACAGCTATATTGCTGTAACCTCCGGTACATTCTGAGAGCTGCAGAGATGATGTTGAGCTGGCCTGTGGACTGCCAGTTTTTACAGTATCCTCGTCAACAGACATCTCTTTTGGTTTCCAGCGCTGGTGCAGACATGGAATTTTTTCTGGATCTGAAAGTCAAATGAAAAACGTTTAACTCTGAATAGTAAAAATCTTGCAATATGGTAAACAATGTTACATAAAATTAGGTTCCTCCCCCTATTGCTGCAATCACACACTACGAATTGCAAAATTAAGTCACTAATGCCAACACAACTACTAGGTTAAGCTCCTGGGGTTCTCAAACTTAAGTCCAGGGACCAGGGCACCAAAAAAATTTAATCTGCATCAGGTTAATACTCATCCGAATAAAAATGAGGGTAATTTACAGTTCTTGTCGTGGTCAATTTACAAACGAGGATGTACCCGATAACCCTTTACTTTCCACTGTCACTTCCTAACATAGTGTTACAATAATACTAGAAGTCTCCGTTTAAGGTGCAGAGTCCCTAGGACTACACCATTATCAGATAAGAGATCTGACATCTGAAGCGTGTCTACTCAGGGGTTACTGACCTAAAAAGTTTAGGACTCCCTCCCTGTGTTTAATAGTTATCTAGTTAGCAAGCTAGCTCCTAGCTTCTCTCTCGCGGGCCAGAAGACTGAAACGTCGACAAAACGTTCAGCTCCACTCTGACCAAAGAGCGTTATTAGACACACAGTCCCAGTGCCCACCTCGATATGCTGCTGCCCGAACCCCTCTAAAACCGCGAGTCACATTAATGAAAGTGATACTATCTACCAGATGGCCACCTATTCGCGTACAGTCAACAGTGTAGTCACCATCAAAGTAACAGTCTCACCTCCTAGTTCCCCCCGCCTCCGGCCGGACTGTCACTACCGCGCACTCTCTCGACTCGAGCTAACGTTAGCGTAGCTAGCACACAAGTGTCCCTACATCAATACAACGGCAGCAAGCAACGCAAGCACGCGAGTAAACACAGCGCGGACCCCCCGTGCTAGTCTGCCCGCGACAAAGGCTCCTATGTCCTCCAAACTGTCTTGTCGACTTCTTCAGTCAACTCCTAGTCGCTCACTGAGAGGCAGGTTGGTGAATAAATTATTCCATTCGCTGATAGCGTCGGCATGGCGGCGCATCCGGGCTCCGAGCTGCAGCCCAAGATGACTGGGGCGGAGATCTGTGACTGGGAGGTCTCCAGCATATTATAATGAGCCTAACTGATCCTCGTGCTGGAGTAACGTCAGGCCTGTAACTATCGAGTATCTTCCTTATCGATTAATAAGTCAATTGTTGTTCAGTTTAATCAGTGAACGGTTTTGTCGGATTGTTTGGTCTAAAGACAGTGAAATATACCGAAACAACAATTCAAAACTTACACTGATAAACAGAGAAAAGCTGCATAACATCACATTTTGAAATCCTGGAAAGAGTGTTTTCCTAGATAAATGGAATCAAACGATCATTTTAAATCATAATTGTTTACAATTAATTGTATGTTAATCGATGTATAACATCACATTCTTTTCTGGTGTTAGCCCATGGTAGCCTATCATGTATATTATCAATTCAAAATGTATTACTGTAGATAACTGTCTCTGAGTACAAGCATACAACATATGTTTTCATTACAGGGTAACACTGTTTTCTTTGTGAATATTCTATTTGCAAGTTACAATTGCAAAAGCAGTCAAGTCCTTGTCAGACTAGTAAAAGAGATTTTTCATTGCATATACTGATACTGAAAATAGATCAAAATCATGTATAATTCAACAAACAAGCAACTGTTCTTTCTGGTGTTTATTAATAAATGCAATGTGCAAAAATGACTATGGACTATATATTTCAGAGAGCATTTTGAGCAGCCGTAAGGAAACAGAATGACTGCAGCCTCTGCAGTTAGATTAAGGAGGATTATTCCCAAAATGTATGTTGTCTTTTCAGATGAAGGAGTGACCTATGAAGGTATATAATGTGAATGCATCTTCAAGCTCATGGTAAGGTTGCTTACAAAGTCATTGCCAAATTTTGGATGTTTCTATGGCTGTGTCCAAAGTCATTCACTACTCCTATGTCATTTTTTTACTTAAAGATTTCTTGGTTATTTGTTTATCACAGCATCACAGCCATGGCGACAATCCACACGTCATTTGTTGGTTCTTTGGTTTTGATGACATATTCACAGTCAACTTCAAGGCCATGCTCCCCTGACCAGTGTCTAGAGTAAGCCTGAAATTACAGAGCTGTAGATGTGAACTAAGAGGATATTCTGCTGAGGTAGCAGGACGGCTTCTTGTCACTTCCGTGTCCACATAATTGTGGTCATTCACCACAACATTGTAGCCGATGACAGGGTGTGATAAAGGCCCCTGTTGAGCCCTTGGGTTGAATTTACACAATGGCCGTGGTTTGAGGCAGTAAATTGGTGAGTGCTGCAGAAGCCAAACAAATTCTCTAGATTACTTCTATTTGACCCACCAGGCATCTGAGTCATCTGTGTCATTGTATGCACAGGTTGTTTGCTTTATGCAGAGTTACTACTTATACAACTGTGTATGTTCTTTTAAAATGCCATGTGTTGTTTTATGATCTCAAGCGTGAAAAGAATAAGATAAGAAAAGACATCACTATTTCTGGAGTTCATGCAAACTACTTTGTTTGTTTCTATCAAATGAAGATATCAGTTTACTGGAAGTCTGGGATTTCAGTTCATCTTGGGTGAATTTATAAACATGTAGCAAACATGCACGTGACTCTTTGTTAACCAATTTGTAGTCTGTGGAGCTAAAGATCAGAATGAGATTTTTAATTGATTAAGATCTGCTAATGTACATACTTATTAGTATGACATCAGGGTGATTCAATGGGATAATTGCAAAATAGATCATATTTAATGAACTAGCTCAGGAATGTCAGCAATGCAACTTCTCCTTCTTAAATGATACAGCTTAATTTAGAATGATTTGTAGGTTTTTAAATCTTCAAGCATTTGATTCACAGAACACATTTGACAAGTTGGAAGTCTTCTAAATTCCCTCTCATTGCAAACATGTCACCCAAAATAGGATTATATATATTGTACCCGAATTTTCCATGAAAGTAACATGCACAGCACTTACTACATTGTTTCCTGCACTTATTCCCTAAAGTGGAGCTCAGAGCAAGGGAAGAGGGCTTGAACAGACATTTCTCTCGCAATTAAGTCATTTCATTTTCATGTTTGTTTTAAGAAATTAAGTTTTTCCTCAATGTTCCTTAGTCAGTGTGGGACACTGTGATTTTGTAAAGAGATATTGTGCTGAAGGTGGTGGTTCTCCACCAGGAGGACATCTGAATTTACTGGAAATGCTAGCTGTCCTCCAAGTAGCCACTGGAGGGAGACAAAATATGAGTTTAACAATATGCTGTACATCATAGGCTGTATTCACACCTACAGAAATGCCTAGCAGCAGTATTTCTATTCTCTCTCCCTCTTTCCCTCTCACCTCCTTTTTTTTTTTATCATACTGAGTAGTGGTAATCATACATATTTCATTATTGTACTGCTAAAAATTGAAATTGAAAATGTTGCACTTCAGCTTTACCAATAAGTTGATTTATTTTGAAATAAAAGACATAAAGGGAGACATTTCTATTTGGAAAGTAATATTGTGGTCATGAGAAATGCTCACATTGTGGACAGTACGATTAGTGATTCAAAACAACAGAGAGGCCTCATTCCGCCCAGAGAGAGGCTCCAGCACAAGAGTCTGCAGCTGTGGCAACAGGACTGTTTATGTTTTTAGGTAAAAGATGCCTCCAGTGGAAAGAAAGGAAAACACTACCAGCCCTCAAGGAATTTGGCAAGCTTTTGTTTTGAAAAGCTAATGGAGTCTGCAAGATCATTTTATGCTGTTTCTTTGTTGATACAATAGGCTGGACTTTTTGGCACACCAGATCTCTCCAAATTATCAGAAGGCTGACGATGACTGTGAACGGAAAAATAGCTCTACCAGGTCCAGAAACATTCGGGGAGTTATTTTATAGTTGGTGCTAGATATTCATGCTTTTTAGCAACATATACTGTATATTCTCAAATAAGTATTCATAAGTACTGTAGTAGCTTTAACTCTCTCTTTAAGTCTTTATTAGAGTTGCCATTGCCACTTAAATCTGAGATTTAAACAGAAACATTTGACAGATTTAACCACCTGCTGGCATTTACACTTAAATGTATACATGAATTATAATCGTTATTCCCTCAAGAATTACAACAATCTTAAAACACTTTAGGAGCTATAGCCACACTCTTTAAAAGTACTGTTTATAATAAAAACCTCAAATATTTTCTTTTTACCTATAATGTTGTAATAAAATGATTATCTTGGGTCAGATATTCTTTGAAGCTAAGATGGCAAAATGAAATTTCCTAAATAAGTGATGAACTGGAACTCATAAAAATAACTGCATTTTTTATGCAACCGTAGATGGAACATTTTTTTATTTAACAGGATCCTCACAGTTGATATGCTCTGCTGTTGAGTTGACAGCATGCTCCTAATTGTCACAGACTCGGTTGGGTAAATGAGTCACCCCTTCTCTAATCTCTATAGAAGGGGAAAATAGGAGAGAGGGTACCTGTTCCCCCGCCTCTGTCTCTGTCTTTTATCATGTTAATAGGGGTGCGGTCCTCGATCCCGGGGACCATCTGCCCTTCCTCAGGGTTTGGGCCCCAAGCACTCCAGACGTGTCCCATTGTTTGTGTGTGTCCAAGCAGAAAGTGGTGAGTAGACATGGTTCTTGTGGCCCAAAAGGCTCCTCCGTCAACAGCACGAGCCTGCTGTTCATTAGCTCGCAAGTGATGGAGGGAGGGGGCTGCTCGCGTGCCCCGTGTGCAGTAACATTAGGGCCATGCACCGTTTGTTCTGCTGTGAGTAACCGTTGGCTGAGGGGTGACTTGACAGGTCAACATGCTCTTTAGAGTGTGTATATTGTATCAGAGATTACAGATTATATTTGAACTGATCTGTTAGGATCTGAACATAATGCAAAATTAATTTAAGTTAAAAGCATATGAACAATAAATATTTGTGTAATAATAAGACAGATACGTTCTGTTAATATAGTTTATCTTTCATACACTGAACCGAAGGTGGAAATGGGGCCTTCCATGAGCTAATTAGTGTAGCTTTGTTGACATGCATCATCCCCACTGAGCTTAGTCAAAATTGGGAGTCTAAGATATGACAGATGGATGAGTGAACTGAAGAATGAAGATCAAACTATGGTTGCCCTTTCTCATTTTTATCATTGTGGAGGGGGATGGCAATATAATGACAGATCAAAATGTAATTTGCAATCTTGGGAAGAATAATTGCAAACATGCTGCGATAACCCTTGATATAACTTATTTAATTGCAGAGCAAATTATTCTGCTGAAACCAAAAGTGATTAAATCACCATGGCAAATAAGTTAAACTGGGCAAAATGGATTACCAATGTGCTCCCTAAGACCTGTGCAGAGCTACTGACTGAATACAACACTGGTTTAGAAGCTGGATTACTAAAAAGAAAGGTGTTACACCACCGGGACATTATTTATAAAAATGTCTTCTTGTTAAAAATCCATGAAAAATTGTCTTGAGGATATGGGTGCTCCAGAAAAAAACATACAGACTAACTGCAAAGCAAGTTTGAATATCATATTGTGCAGCCAAGGTGTGTGCACCGTTTCTGACCTGTCTATGAATCCTCATGTGAACTGACAAGGTTAACCTCCCAGTTACCCAACACAACACTGACAAGCAGGTTATGACTTTCCATCGTGCCTGCCCTCCTCATTTTCAAAGCTACATGCTGCCGGCTGCATTGAGATTAGTTATTGAACTGACCAAGCAAAGGGAAACAAGGCCGCTTCAGAGGCACAGCACACAATAAGCCAGCTGTCAGTGGGAGGGGCTTGTTCAGACCAGTGTTGTCATGGATATGACTTTTGTGTGGTGTTGCCCTCTGAGAGCTGATAGGTGCTCCTGTGCAAGGCTGCCATGTACTGATTAATATTAACACAAGGCTTGATGGAGGACAGGCAAGTGAGCAGAGTTAAAGCATGGTGTTTTTATTGCAGAAATGTCAGCAAAGGTGAAGTGAATATGGATACTCTGTGATTTGTGAATATCACATGAGGGAGGGCAGTGTGAAAAGTGTGTTTGTGCAAGCAACACGGTTGCATATTGACATAATGAAAACTACAATCTGCATAAATACTGAATATGAGTGTGAATATGAATATTGTGCTGGTAGATGTTTAATTGTGCTACGTTTTGTTGGATTGTGCTAACGCTGCCATTACCACTGTAATACTGGCATATGCTTTTTTTAATAATACTGGTGTAACAACTGAATAGTGACCTTTATAAACACTCACACAAACCCTCTCTCTAATCCGCAGGGGGCACTTATTTGCTACCCCTACACCAGTTTGACATTCAAAGATGTGTCCCTGAGCATCTTCTTGGCAGCCTCAAAGCTGATGTCCTTGCAAAGTGTTTCAAATCACTTAACTGTGGGATTTCACACGAGAGTGAATGATGTAACTGAGTTGTTACACAACGCTGAAATAGGATCGAACCAGAGTTGTTGTATGAAATATGTTGTATGGTTTTCAGCACTTATTTATAACCCTGTGTATGAACATTTACTGACATTGTACAAAAGGAACACAAACAGATCCACAGTTTGTTATGGGGACCTTTAGGCTGCCATTTTTATGTTTTACTTTGTTATTATTTACAAAATGTAGTTTTTGATTGTTACACTCATCTATTTGGTAAACACAATTTTACATGAATTAAGAAATTTGTATTTAATCAGCATGTATCATACCTGACATATTTTCTGTCTTAAATGTATTCTGCCTACACCCACCAGCTTTATACATCGAACAGTCTGGAGCTACCTTATTTAAAAGTAAAAGATCATTTAAGTGTAAGATGGATTTGTACATTATAGATTCCACTGTCATACAACTGTCGTAATAAAAATCCCTAAATCTCTCTTAAGAACGGATTTACCAGACTATGTTACAATCCAGAGGTTAGAGCGTGTGGAATGGGAAAAGTTGCATTGTAATGGACAAACCACTACCCAAATGTTTTGTATGACATGTATATTACTTTCGAAGAATAACAACAAAGAAGCAGGTATTAAATGTAGATGCTGTAGTTATCATCAACATATCTACTATGTTCTGGTTTCATATTTCTACAATTTTGGAGTTTAGACTGACTAATTTCCCCGAACAGCTGTGTGACATATTTTGCTGGGAAATAAATTAATTGTTTCCAGGATGTGATTCCACCCTGAGTGAAAATAAAATAGTTCTTAAATTGGTTCAGCATCACAGGCCAATATGTGTTAGATTTACAGGGAAAAAAACACTATAAATAAAATACAGTAAAAATGACCCCCCACACACACACAGACACACACACGCACCTGCACGCATCACTCCCTTTGTGGGTAACCACATATTAAAGGTGGGGTAACAGTATTGTTATGGAGTCATTGGCAAAAAAAATCCCTAATCCATATTTAGCATATTGTGATTCAAGTGGTCTGAGAGGAAACCTCTACTTCAGCACCTCCTCTAGGCTCTTTTTTCAGGCTTCAGAAAATCTAACCCGTGACGGAAGATTTTAGCCAATCACAGGTTATTTCAGAGACACTGTGCTTTTGTGTTGGCTGAGCTACAATCTGTTCCTTCAGATGGAGATAGCCTGATTCAATGGTGGAAAATCCTGCAACTTGTGATACATTTCCAACACCTCCTTGCCCACAGCAGAGTATAGTACACAACAACACATCCCAGCTCTACACGGAGCTTCGGAGCCTCTTCCCGCTGCCGGATGCTGCTGCAGCAGCCTCTAAAGCCTGGGGCACTCTACTCTGTGGCCGTGAAGCGCTGGAGGGCCGTCTTTGAGAAGACAAGTCGCAGTAAGAGGGATCGCGGTCTCTGTGAGGCTCACGCTGTGGAGAGCGAGCCCTACGAGGAATGGAGTTTCGCACAGCAAGCTATTCCTTCTAGTGCTGGTCGAAGGTGTGGGTTTAGTGGGAGGGGCTTAGAGGATGATATGAGGCAGCAGAGAGAGACAGAAGGTTTTGCATTGGTTGCACATATTTTGCCTACCCCAGCTTTAACAGTGTGAGGATAAAGAAATGGTGTTTGCACAAACTAGCATTCGTGATCCAAAACATACGGTGACATGAGTTAGATGAAATGCTTCCTGTTAGCCTTAGCATCCTCTTTGAGTAAGAAGGTTAAAACATGTAACACAGCCTACATTTAAAATCTTGGCAAAACAGCCAAGGTGTTAAGTGCACAACATTAAACCGCTCTGTAATCTGTAATTACTGCACTCAGATGTCAGCGATTACATTTCTGTTGAGCATTTCTCACTGTGAAAAATGGGCAATAGACTTAATGAGCTCGTAGGACTGTGGTATAACCTATCAATAGGTTACCCATAATCAGCAGGATAGAGTCCTACTAACCTAATTTATATTCCTTTGGGGGTAATCAAAAAGTAGTTTTCCTGTTGTTCCACTGAATGTGGCTGTGGCATGGATGAGCGTGACCCATTATCTTTTACATGCCAAGTTGCCAGTGGAGGGCTTAGAGAAGTTAATCTGATGTGGTAAAATGAAGAGCATTTAGTAGACTCTCCATACCAGCCCGTCTCTTCTATTTTATCCACTGACATCAGCACTCTTAGACAAATACTGTATAATGCTGCATATGCTTTTTGTGGGTGGATTATGTGTGCAGTATATTGTCAAAGAACGTATCAATCAAAACATCTTTTAAACATTTTGATTGTAAAAGTAATGGGGATGAAGTTGTTTTAAAATCAAAAATCATCCAGTTTAGGTTTTTGTTTATGTTGAACAAGATTTAAAAGTGCTTTATTTTGTGAATATTACTGCTATTATCATTGCAAATACCCACCTCTTATCAAACAATATAACTTGTGCAGCAAATGCATGTGCAGAGGAAATGTATATGAAGTTGAATGAATTTATCCAAAAAAACAAGAGTTCTTGTGACTTGGACAGAAAAGAAAGTTATTATGACAGAGTGCTTTTCTAAATTGCGCTTCCTGATGTCAGCTTTAACTAAAAGAACATTGCACAGTTGTCATTACAATATATATTTTCAGGCATAGCTGAGAGGAGATGTTATTGATTTCTGCAGAAAACAAAGTTTAGTTCAGAGGGATTCACCTACAGACTTAATCTATTCTCATATATCATCATTTCCTGCGAGGCTTGCATGTCTCTGTGAAGCTTCCCTCTGCCTTCTCTCCCATGGCACAGTGAGCTCCACCATAACATGATAATCTAAACCATAATTTGATATGGTTTATACAGTAGTTATTGACCAGTGCTGTAATTATTTGATTCTATGCCAGATAACCTATCATCTCAAATTCCTTCCTTCCATTTTGCAGAATGAAACATTCTTCTTGGACTGATGAAGAAGGATCTTGAAAAAATGCTGCTACACAAGCAGTGAGGAAATTTCACATTCATATTAGTAAACCAAAATTGTATGACACTTCTGTTGATGGGATTTATGGCTAGCCTTGCCGAACTGGTAAACCAAAAGAGTTCTCTGTCAGATAAAAGATGGATTGCAACTGGATTGCAAAACCTCACTGCCATAAAATGAGAAAACTTGTTGACCACACTGCTATGTCCTTTTATCCAGAAAGCAAAAATGTTCTAAAAGCCAAATAACCAACCTACCATTATACTAAAATACATAAGGTACAAAATAGCTACAAACAAGACTAAGAGTCCACAGCCATGCTAGCAGCTCTGAGGGGCTGTACTTAGGTACAGTGGATCTTTGTGCTAAATGGCAACATCAGCTTGCTAACATGCTCACTATACAAAAAGTACAGCTGAGGCTGATGGGAATGACATCTTATTTGGCCGCAAAGCAAAGTATTGCCAATAGGGGGGACGTGAATATCTGTACCATATTTTATGTCACTCCATCAAATAGTTTTTGAAACATTTCACAAACAAAATTACCCAGGAACCATGAATGAATACAACATTTTCATCATACTTATGGAGATATTCATTGGATAAGTGAAAGCACTGACCTGCTGGTGGCGCTGGAGGATAAGTCTTGAGGATCACCAAAGTCAGTAGGATTCATCCTCTTGGGACCATGAGTGTCTGTACAAAATTGACTAGATTAGTATTTTACCTACTTTCCCTTTACTTAATTGAATCATGCTGTGACAATAGATAAAATAGACACTTGTCTGTAATCTGCTGCAAAAATCTAGATGCCACATTAATGAAAATAGTTTAAAATGTGATACAAAAAAGTTACATTTCAGTGTTAATTATGGTTTGCAGTAAAATAAGCCTGGAAAATGCTTTAAATTACAGGCAAGAAACAGTAAACTCAGATGCACGTAACAAGATTACAACTCTGTTTTCTGGGAACCTACCTTAGAGTGTATTATGGTGAGGATATGTTATACATACAGTATATGTAGGTTATATAGATTATATTTAAAAAGAAATCTTCCTGACTCTGCTCACAACACTAGTAAATTCCAGACAAGGCTTATTATAAAATGTCACCACAGAGATGTGCTCTGCCTCCGTGGATATTTGTAATATTCATTATATAAGCCTGATCACTGCCAGCAGCCCATGGATACTAGTAAATCATGCTCCTCCTCACTGTGGCTGAAGGTTCTGTCAGCTCCTGATCTGAGCTTTTACTGTCAAGCTTTAGGATAGGATCTGCCTTGAGTATTACTTTAAGTTTTACTTAAACTTAAAAAAAAGTAAAACTTAAGTATTACTTAAGTTTATGAGTAAATATCATATATTTAGCAGAATGTGGAGAAAATATTGCATCAGTCAATATACAGCTGCTGGGACAGATAAAAGCACAGGGGCATACTGTGTCTAAATGATGAGAGAAATCGTTCTTTCTGTGTATTGTGCTGGTCTTTAATTAAAACATTTAAAGCATCCTTATCTACGGTGACTTACAATGAGAGAGCGGGTATGGGTTCAGTACTTCTAAAGGACACCACAACAACACACATTGTTGTGGAAGGACTCACACTGGCATCAGTAGAAAGTCTGACCTTTCTAATCATTATTACCATCCCAGTTTGTTTCTCTTAGAGTACAAAACACCTCCTCTTCTCACAGAGCAGTCTAAGCACATAAATCCAGGTGAAATATATAATCCTTAGTTCATTTTACCTGTTAAGTCTACTTGAACCTACAAAACAAAGACAAAATGGAGGGATAAAGACGGACTGAAGCATCATGTGGAGCCTACGTCAGTCTTGTGGGTGCAGAATCTGGCCAGGGCCCCATAAATATTAGGGTCAACATTGTTGATGTGGCTGACATGAAGTGCACACAGCAACAGATGGGTCACAGTTAGTGAACAAACAGCCCTTTCTAACTCTGGGGAAAAAACAATGTACCATGACATTCACTCTGTAGTGGATGGCATGGCATAATGTCTTTGGTCCAAGAGAGAAAAAACTTGGATATTTGAGAATATAAAAGACATTATTGATCAACCCTGGTTCCTGATGGTGGCTCATCGTCATCTCACAGGGGTAAGTTCCTTTTGCTGGATGCTGCATGTTTCTGTGCTTTCACAGGTTTCTCTTGAATACAAAAACCTGTGGATTAGGTTATGACCCTACAATGGTCATATGTTTGAGAGTGAGTGATCCATGTGCTGGACCTGTGATGGACAGCTAACCTGTCCATTGTATTTCCTCTCCATCAGACAAATGCCTGCTGGGGCAGCACCACTTTGACACTGACTATTCATAATTACAGTCAAATGTTTGTGTGGCACTGCTGAACTAAATTCACATTTGCATTTCCTGTCTATGCTGGCAAGGTTTAATCAGATCTTCCAACACTTGCGTGCCTGCAAAGCTGGAGAAAATGTATACTGTCAAAAAAAGATGGGCCTTGGATTATTCCTGATTTTTTATATATTTAAAATAAAAAATTTCTAAAAGTCTTACAGACATTCACCAACATTAATTGTATTCTATTATCTAAATTATTTTAAAGCTCCATTTTTATTTTAGAGTTTCTCAGAAAATACATTTGCAGTTTATGTTATAAAGGCCACCTTTCGATGTGAATAATGTGTGAATTAAGGGGATGAGGGACAAAATCATCAGGTTCTCCATTTGAGCCAACAGTGACAGAACAGCCATATTACTCTCCGACAAGGATTCGACATTACAGGGGTTGTCAGGACAACCAGACATGATTCACAGAGCCTCAGATAGGCCTCCACTTTAGGTTAGAAGCACTAGCCATGAGACTGAGCAGATGCTGTGCCAGTCAGCCAATCACAGGTGAGATAGGGGAAAAAGATGACATCATAGGCAAATTAGGACAAATGCAGTGAATATTTTGGTTGTCGTCTCCGCCTGCTTATGAACCAGTAGTCAGTTTTGTACTCTGTAGGTGTTTTGCAGATGAATCTTAACATTCAGGAAAATATGTATTTTTACATTTTAGTATAATTTTTTCAAATATGGAAACCTTTTTTTTTAAAACAGAAGAACAAAAGAACTACTGTTTTATCAGACACTTAATTTACACGACTTGTCAAGCAGACAACGAATAGTATAGGAGTGAAAATGTTGCACTACAGTTAATTAAAATCACACCAAGAGTACCTGGTTTTGCCAGAAATGTGCAATGGTGCATAACATGCATACTACAATTTTAAAGTGACTAACACCATGCTCCTTTATGCCATAGATTACTTACTTATTGCAATAGGCAATCTTCTTTAATATCAATATTTCACTGTATTTATTTACTGTATATTATTTTCTTTTAAATTTAAGTCCTGTTATAATGTCATAAACTAGGTACGTATCCATTTGTGGTTTGTGAAATCTTAAACATCTTGAGAAATAGATGACTGGGATGAGCATCTGCCTGTAAAAAAAAACAAAAAACTTTATACTTCTAGCCAGAATTGACAGATGCCTATTATTTGTATTTGTTTTGAGAACTAAGATCATTTTGAATGAAAGAATCCCTACAACATTCCTACACAAAATAAAAGTTAATTTACCACCGATAAATATTAATATCTGGGTGGTATTTCATGTGGGCTATACATTGTGAAACTATAACTGTTTTAGAGGAACCAGTGCGTCAAACGCAGCCCTTTAAAGGCGTTGTCAGTTCAGATTGTACACATAAAGAACTCACCTTTGCATAGCCTGTTCTTGTTACATTCACAGTTGTTGTGTCACGTTGTGTTGGGGGGGGGGGGGGGGGGGGGGGGGGGGGGGGGGGGGGGGGGGGGG